>RCUC01115826.1:0-30677 GCA_003697995.1 Taxidea taxus jeffersonii
TTGTTGTTGTTAGAGAGAGAGAGCGCGCGCACAGGCAGAGGCAGAGGGAGAAGCAGGCTCCCTGACGAGCAAGGAGCCCAATGTGGGACTCGATCCCAGGATGCTGGGATCATGACCTGAGCCGAAGGCAGCCGCTTAACCAACTGAGCCACCCAGGCGTCCCGTGGAACTTGGTTTTAATGGTTGTATTTCACTTGATGAATGTCCAAAGTATACATAGGTTTACAAAGTTTTGCAGTTGCTGTTAAGGATGTTGTTTAAATAAAGACAAAAGGACGAGTGTTTTAATTTTAGTTTTTCTGTAGGACAAATACATGCTTATTAAATTGGGAAAGTGCTCTGAAGTGTAACTTGAAAGCAAACTCACCTATAGTCTTTTAACTCTTACTTGTATACCATTAGGGAAATAGAATTGTCTTTGTGTCCAGAAGCTGTTTTGAATTTGAACATACCTTTTCATGTAACTTAAGTAGAATCTGGAGAAAATTGTGATGCCATCCTTTCTGCTTTATTTATTCCTACCTTTTCCCCACCTTGCCCTCAGTCTTTAACTTCTGCTGTCTAAGTAGGAAGGGATTTTATTCCAAGTCTGATTTCTCAGACTTGTGTTATCTCAGCTGGTGGTTAAAGGTGTGGAAAGAGACTGTCCCTTAAGAGATCTTGAGGTCTCTTCAAAGAGGGAAAGATGTTTATGGATGAGGCATGGAGAATTCTTGATTAAAAGGTCTCTTTCATTTTTGAAAATTATTTTTGTAAACATATAATGTATTATTTGCCCCAGGGGTACAGGTCTGTGAATCATCAGGCTTACACACTTCACAGCACTCACCATAGCCCATACCCTCCCCAATGTCCATAAGGTCTTTTTCTGTTATTGAGTTTTGCATTGGTTTATTGGTTGTTGGATATTTCTGTTGTGACTATAACACTGCCAAGAACATTTTGCATAAAATTCAGAATCTGAATTCTAAATTTTTATTTTTAGGAAGGATCGAGACCGTGACCGGGATCGTGAAGATCGGTCTAAAGATCGAGACCGAGAACGTGATAGAGGAGATAGAGAGCGGGAAAGGGAGAAAGAAAAGGAGAAGGAATTGCGAGCTTCGACTAATGCTATGCTTATCAGTGCTGGATTACCACCTTTAAAAGCTTCCCATTCAGCTCACTCAACCCACTCTGCACATTCAACACATTCGACACATTCTGCTCATTCAACACACACCGGACATGCAGGACACACATCACTTCCACAGTGCATTAATCCTTTTACCAACCTACCCCATACTCCTCGTTACTATGATATTCTAAAGAAACGGCTTCAGCTCCCTGTTTGGGAATACAAAGATAGGTTTACAGATATTCTGGTTAGACATCAGTCCTTTGTACTGGTTGGTGAGACTGGGTCTGGTAAAACAACACAGGTGAGTTACTATTGTATACCATATTGATGTTCATGTTTACTAAATGTTGCTCATTTGATCCTACTAGTCCTTTACATTGTCTGGTAGAACATCCTGAAGAATAGCTACTTTGATGTTTAGCACGTTTTAGTGACACACAGTGGGAATCTTGTAGGGAGTATCTGTTTTCCTGAGTCTAGAGGAAAATAGCAGTGCTGTTTTGTTAACGTTAAGTATGGCAGAATGATGCTTTCTGACCACTTTGACTCTTGGGCGGTACAAATTTGGAGGTACAAGTTTTGTTTTCCACTGTTTGAGTGTAGAGGTTTGAACAATTGAGGCAGTTTTGTTTTTGTTATTCTTGTTTGTTTCTTTGTTTTGTTTTGTAATTGTCTTGAATCAGGTGAATATTATCCTTTTTTTAAAAAAATGGAAGAGCTAAATAAAGTCTCTTTACCTATGGTCTTCACATCTATCTAGTTACACACTACCCCCAGATACATAGCAGTAAGCACTAGTGTCTTGTTAGTAATATACCTAGGATATTTTTCAAAAATGGATGAGACATGGTTTACTGGGTCCATGTTATAGACCTCTAGGCTGCTTCTAATGGTTGTTTTTCATGAGCAGGTAGATCCAAAAGATTATACTACAGAATTTGAATTTTTACAAATCTGATTGGTGAAAATGGTATTTCACTGTAATTTTTAATTTGCATTTCCTGCTGTGAATGAGGTGTTAACCATATTTTTGTATGCTTGAGCCTAACCACCAGTTAAAAATTTCAAGGAGATTACAAAAGTAGTCCCTGGCCATTACAGAAAATCTGGAAAATCCAGAAGTGTTGAAATGAATTTAGTAAGCCCTCTTACTATGTAGAAATCAATATTACTATACTGTGTATTTTCCTGGCTTGTTTTCCATGTTTATTTACTTGTGATACATGTTTATAATAATTAAACATACTGCATATGCAAGTTACCATTGTTTTTTTTTTAAGTTCCATATGCCAGAAATCTATCAATTTGGATATATCATGGAGGCATTTTGAAGGCTACAATGGCAATCAGAATAGAAGGCTTTTAAAGACTGAGCCTTAGTGAATATGGTTTTTCTTTATAAGTAAAAGAAAACTTAGGAACTGAAACTGATAGGTTTATTTTTATCATCTTATGGAAATTTAAATGTGTGAAACGATACAACTTTAAACTTAATTTTGAAGATTTAGTATTTTAAAGAATTACTTCAGCTGATTTATCTGCTTTGCATCGTACTAATTTATTTAATTAGGAATTGGGTAAAGCTAGGCACTGTATCCTTTGTATTTGTTTCAAGAACACTATAAGGAAGTTGTTAATCACCATTTTCCAGATGAGCAAAATGAGCCTGAGATTCATAAGAATCTCAGAGGTTGTCTATAGTTACATAGTAGGTTTAGGTGGGCTGAGTATTTAAAGCTTTGTCTCTTTGTTTTATAGTCAAGGTTATATTTATTTCATTCTGCTATTCTATGTTCTTACGTGGTGAACCTTGTTTCAGATTGATTTCTTTAGTAGCAGTTAATGTGGAAGGTCAAGTGATTTCAAAATGAGAGGTTTGTGATTATTTGGATGAATATTTGTAGTGTTTTTTGTTGTTTGTTTTGTGTACTTAAAATTGTAGGCCATTTGGGTAGTTCAGAGGGAAGCTGAACAGCTTATTGAATTTCACCCAAGTGTTTTTTTGGCATGCTCCTATTAAAGTTTTTTACTCACAACCATTAAGAGCAAGCCATTTTGGTTATCTTTTTATGCCTGTCAGAAAATGAGATCCTCCAAACAAAATCTAAAGTACTGACTCTTAACTTTTGACTGAGATTCACAGTGCAAGTCATTTTACATTGCAGCTTGGTATGTTCATACTATTATCCATGTGTAAGAAACTAAAGCCAGTTCAGGGTGAGTGGAGGCACAAGTTCAGAGAAGATTTGAAAGCTTTGTTTGTCCTGGCCAGCGTATCCGGTGTGTATAAAGAGGGAGATGGGGCAGGTGAGACTGGAACAGCAGGCTGAGCCTCAGTGTATCATGCTATAGATCGGGGAGTCATCAGAGCTTTTCAGTAGGGATTTTTACAAAAAATGTTCTGTCTAGTGAGAATGTTGATGACAGACTATGTAGGAAGTCATAACAAAAATTTGATTCCTTATAAGGTAGTAGAATGGAGAATAAAGAGTAGATTGGAGTTAGGTTTTTTTTTTTTTTTAAAGATTTTATTTATATATTTGACAGAGAGATTACAAGTAGGCAGAGAGGCAGACAGAGAGAGAGGGGGAAGCAGGCTCCCCGCCGAGCAGAGAGCCCGATGCGGGGCTTGATCTCAGGACCCTGAGATCATGACCTGAGCTGAAGGCAGAGGCTTTAACCCACTGAGCCACCCAGGTGCCCCTGGAGTTAGGTTATTAATATTACTGATGGGACATGGGAGGGATTAATAAGTATAGGAGGAAGGTGTGAAATGGTTTTGGTTTTGAATTTGGGATACCAGTAAAATATTGATTCCTCAAGTGGAAATGACCACTAGATTAGGATGGGAAACATAGTTAGGACTGTCAGTGTATTACAGGTAATATTAGAAGTCAGGAGAGTACATAAGACCAATCAGGATAATGTTCTTAGAAATGTGAATAGATGCATTGACTGCGCCGTTTTCCAAATATTGCTGGGAAACCTGGAAGGTTCCTGAAACTCAGAGGTCCTGGAATTTTCTTTATATACTTCCAACAAAACAAAAATAGTGCAGTATATTCAAAATTGAAGCCAATAAGAGATTCCAACAGTCTTCTATTAAGCCAGACATTAGAGATATGCAAAAATGCAAAACAATGTACTGTTCCTGCTAATTTTTTCTTCCTTTTTTTTTTTTGTTTGGAAGATGTAATTATTTTTCATAGAAAATGTTTTTGTTAGCATAGGATGGGTCTTTATTGTTAGGAATTGATAAATATTCTAAAAGTTTTTCAGTTTTAATTTCCTCATAAAGTCTGTTAGTTATTTGGCATCCTTGATTATTTTAAGAGTAAAAAGAAGTCCTGGGATCAGAGTTCAAAAACTGCTGAATTGGCCAAAAATGTTTATATCTTGCTTTTGAAGTGGAAGTAAGTTATCCATTTCACTGGAGTGAATTTAAAAAGCTTTGAACATTCTTGCCTTGAGAATTCCAAATAGTTTTAAACAGCTTTAACTGAATGGTAAATGTTTGAATTTCATTTTGTTTGGTCTTATAAAGTGCATTTTGCCTTTGCAAAAGGCTTGCTGAAATGAAGATAAATATATAAAACTTGGGTGGAAAACCACTTAAACTTTGGTTTGTGGGTTTATAGACCTAGAGAGACCCTTCTCTTTTAGGGTAGTATTTATTTCTGTTCATTTTAAGTCCTTTAAAGATAAACATTGTTACGTTCTTAGAGAAGTGACATAGTCACCCCTCTCCCCTTTTAGATATTTGTAAGTGAAAATAGTTATCCCCCAATTGCAGAAGTAACCTAACTAAAATGTGGCAATGGTCGGACAACCAATATTCTTCAAGTGCCTTTGTAATCCTTTACCAAAACCGCCCCCCACCTGCATTTTCTGTGGCATTTGAGTTTGACAAGCTTTTGGAGCTTTGATGGAGGCCCATCATGACTTTAATGCAGTGGATTCCCATTTAATATAGTGATTACTTAGATTTTTCCCATGGTTCTTACCCAGGTAAGTGAGTGAAGAGCCATGAAATTAGAAGTTTTGTTAACTTCTGTTGATAATGGGACAAGGGAGAAATGCGCTGTCGTCATGGCAGCCAACCAACTTGTGCTTGTTGGTGTTTTTTCTTGCTTTTGTAGGTGCCATTGAGTTTGAGATTGACAGTTACTGAAATTGACTTTTAAGATGGCACCTAAGGCGTTCTATTGTGCATACTTCTCCCGAAAGCAGAATAGGGGTTAGATTCTGCTGGTTTACAAACCAAATTTGGATTGACTTAAAAGACATAGCTTTATAACCACAAGGGTTGTGATTTCTATTTTCACCTGCATTTTGTAATCCAGGTTATATAAGAATTTAATAGTTTCTGAGAAAATTTGTGGAGACTCACATTTGTTATAAAGTAGAATTTTTTTAAGTTGGGTTAATGATGGAACAGTTGGTGCTATCGAGCGTTTTTAGCACAGCTTCAGTGGACCTAGCCTGCTCTGGAGTAAATTATGTCATATCAGTATATGACCCCTTCTTGGCTGGAGGGCTCATGCTATAAGTTAGAGTCCTAATACCTTGTAGTATGCCTAATTGATTTTTGCTTTAAATTATTGGAATGCAATAAAATACATGTTGAATATGCCTGATGTGCAGGCAGAGTAGAATTAATTTAAATTTGAAATTATTTGATAGATTCCACAGTGGTGTGTGGAGTACATGCGATCATTACCAGGACCCAAGAGAGGAGTTGCCTGTACCCAGCCCAGGAGAGTTGCTGCAATGAGTGTGGCCCAGAGAGTTGCTGATGAAATGGATGTAATGTTGGGCCAGGAAGTTGGTTACTCCATCCGATTTGAAGACTGCAGCAGTGCAAAAACCATTCTTAAGTAAGTACTATTTTTAAAAATGCATTGTTTCTCTACTTTTAATTTCCTGCCACTAGATAGAGTGCTCTGCTAGGGGAGTCTCAAAATCATCCAAATTTAGAATAGTCCAGAGAAGACCTTCTTAGACTTACTAAGTGACTTTTTAAGATGGATTCTTTCTTACCAGCAATATATATATATATATATATATATATATATATAGCTGTGCAAAGAAATTTTTCTTTGAACAAAATTTGATTTTATTCAAAATTTTCTTTGATCAAAGAAAGATTTCTTTCTTACTAACAATATATTTATATAGCTGTTCAGTAGATAGTAAGCTTCAAAGGTCAGATTTTAGTTATTCGGTGCTATATCTTAGGTGAAACGTTACAGCATTTAAATGTGATAGAAAAGTGATACATCTTAGTAAAAGGTAGTTATTTTTAGAAAGAATGATGTGTGGGATGGGATAGAAATTATTTGGGGCTTTTAATGTTAATTATACAATTACTGTACCTATGTTATGAGCTAAAAGGAGGAATCTTGTTGTGTAATATACTCTTGGAGTCTCCTCAGAGTCCTTTACCTTTTCGTTTATAGCTGTGGTGTACAATTGACTACCATGTTGAGCTTCTTTCTAATATTTTCTTTAACTGTCCTAATT
The DNA here is from genome assembly GCA_003697995.1 of Taxidea taxus jeffersonii. Taxonomy (NCBI): domain Eukaryota; kingdom Metazoa; phylum Chordata; class Mammalia; order Carnivora; family Mustelidae; genus Taxidea; species Taxidea taxus. The sequence continues at coordinate 6,644 of RCUC01115826.1, forward strand.
TTTTTTTGTACACTGTATTCTGCATAAGTTGTGGGATATGTTGCCTGATGATACTTCTTTTGAAAATCTGCTCCTTTTGTTGCTTCCGTTTATTCTGTATATATGTGACATTTAAATCATTTTTTAAAAATGATTTCTTTGTCACGATGTAATCTCCCTGAGGTTTTTTAAAAGACAATTTTGGAACAAAATGTTACATGGGCAGTGAAATGAGTCATTGGTGACAGAAATATATAGTCTTATGGGGGAAATAATGTATTACAGAAATTTTCAAATGAATACAGAAGTACGATAGTATAATGAACTCCCACCTGTTTATCCTGCATCTTCAACCATGGCCTGTCCTGTTTCATCCAAATCCCAACTTTTCCCTGTCCCATATAATTTCAAGCAAATCTTAGACATTATGTAGTTTCATCTCTAAATATTTCACTGTACGTAGGTCAAAGGTGGTTTCTTACATAGTTATGATATTCATAACTTTAAACATTTCCTTAAAACATCCAGTCATTCTTCAAGTTTCATGTCAGTTTTTTCTAGTTTCTTTGAAGTATTATTAGAATTTCAGGTTAAAGTAACACTGTTGTTTTTAATAGCAACTGGACAGTTTATTTAAATCAGCTTGTCTTTGACTTTAAGGCATGTTTTTGGTTTATATCTTAAGTTTCATTGAGTACACCTTTTTTTTTAATTTAAATTTTTTTAAAGATTTTATTTATTTGACAGAGAGACAGTGAGAGAGGGAATACAAGCAGAGGGAGTGGGAGAGGAAGAAGGAGGCTTCCTGCTGAGCAGGGATCCTGATGCAGGGTTCAAGGAAGAAGCAGGCTTCCTACTGAGCAGGGATCCTGATGCAGGGCTTAATGCCAGGACCCTGGGATCATGACCTGAGCTAAAGGGAGATGCTTAAAGACTGAGTCACGCAGGTGCCCCTGAGTACATCTTTTTAGTTGAGTGAAAATCTCATTATTGTTCACTTGTAATTATGATATAACCAATGAAGGAATTACATAAAATCATAACTTAAGATTTCATACTAATTTAATATGCAGATAATGTCAAGGACTTAAGGACAATAAAGGGCAGATTTTACTTACCTTTAAGAGAAATAATTATTTTGACATTTGATTCACTAAGTGTTGAATATTTCTTGGCAAGCCACATCTGAGCAGGGAGAATGGAATTTGGAAATTGGGCGAGGAAAGTTACATGTACTGCTGGGTCAGAGTGTGTGTGTGTGTGTTAGTGTTAGGAAGTGGTAGGCTTTCGAAAAATATATGCTTGTGAAAGATTTTGGTTCAGTTAAGAGGGAATGACAAGTAACGTATAAATAGATTTGATAGATCAAAATGAACGTATTTTTGGCATTGTGATGTTTTCTTATGTGAAATGGTTCCCAGAGGCTATAACTAAACTTTTTTAAACAAAAAAGCCCACTTAATTCTGGATAGGGCTAGCTTACTGGGATATCTTCTAGAATCTGAAGAGCTAGAAGCTCACTTAATACTATCTTTAAGTGATATTAAAATTAAATCCTATTTAATTGTATGGAATGAATGATAATTTTGATAGTAGGAATACTTCAGTGAGTGATGTATGAATCTGTAGATGTATTTTGTATAGTCATCTATCAACTCATGTCTTGAGAACCCCAGATGTTAAAAACAGCTAGAACCTTTACTTAAGGAGGATCAGTTACGTAGTTAATTGGATAGGAAGAGTGAATACCTAAGACAGCCACCAGTCTCCTCCTTTAGCTATTCTCATCCACAGTTGACTTTTGAGCCACAAAAGGTTAGAGCAACAGCTCCCCGCCCCTGCAGAAATCTGTGTCTAACTTGACTTCCCCACAAATTACCTAGTAATAGCTCACTTCACCAATAACAGACAGTTAACACATATCTTATATGTTATTTATATATTATGTACCATATTCTTATAGTGAGGTAAGGGAAGAATCATAAGAAAATAATTTATAGTCCTTTGCTGTATTTATTGAAAAAAAAATCTGTTTGAGTGAATCTGTGTTGTTCATACCTGTGTTGTTCAGGAGTCAGGTGTGGTTATAAAAATGCCTAGGAGGGGCGCCTGGGTGGCTCAGTGGGTTGAAGCCTCTGCTTTCAGCTCGGGTCGTGGTCCCAGGGTCCTGGGATCGAGCCCCGCATCGGGCTCTCTGCTCAGCATGGAGCCTGCTTCCCTCTTTCTCTGCCTGCTTCTCTGCCTACTTGTGATCTCTGTCTGTCAAATTAAAAATAAATAAATAAATAAATAAATGCCTAGGAATCCATTATTCTGCCCAAAAAAAGGCTTTTAATTTACATTAAGAATGGTAAAGAGGACTAACTTCTGAAGATTCTGCCTGAGAGACTCAGAATTCAACCATACTCTTTTGATTTCATTGTTGACAGTAAACAATACTTTTTTACTAAATTAAATTTGAGAGTACTTTAGTTAAATCAGTGTATCTTTAAATCATCTCTATTCATATTATAGGCCCAAAGGTACTTTTTCTGGTGTTTGGGACACATACCCATAAATTCTAGATCCGAGATCTAGTATTGTGCTGTTTTCAGAGAATTGGATCTAGTATAAATTAGTGCACTCTCTATCAGACTAGCCTTAAAAGTTTCTCTGTTCAGTCCCAGTAGACAAATTAGTTTTCAAACTGCCACAGCTGTAAATCATTTTAAAATTTCATTTTTTATGATTTCTGCCTGCTTCCATCACTTTTCTGAAGTACTCCAATTGCAGTGTGCTTAATGTTCCTTTTGCCATTTGGCTTGGAAATTATGAAAAAAAATTAAAAAAAACAAGTAAGATAGCTAAAGAAGAGCACATCAGTCAGTGGAAGGTGTTGCCAAGTTTGTGACTGGTCAGTGAAAAATATCTTAATTCACTTTAAGGAAGAAGAGATGATATTCTTGCAGGGGATTTTAAGAAGCACTTTGCAGTTCCGACAAATTTTAAGAAATCTGTTCTGCATTTATTTTGAGGGAGCTGATAATTTTTTTTATGGAATAAAACAGTATGATAGTCTTGAACCTTTAGGGAGACAAAATATTTGATGTTGGTAATTTTGTACCTAATTAGTTATTTTCTTTTTGTGTCTTCTCCCCCAAGCTGCAGAATTTTGAGATATTTTGATATTGAGGGAATCCAGTGATTTACAAAAGTAATGTTTAGTTAGTCCTATAGTTAGTTAATTGAGTGCCTTCTGTGTATTGGACAGTGCTAGCTAGATACTAAAAAGCTGATATGGTTCTTGTCCCCATAAAGTAAGTGCAATTTCACATTGTGATTAGGCTTCTGAAAGAGAATACTGGGGTTTGTATGAAGGCATGATTCGAAAATTCAATTTAGACTGGAAAAGAGAAGATGGAATAAAAGCCTAAGTTGAATAATGGTTTGCCAGGGTAGGGATTGGGGTACAGGGAGCAGAGCTTTGTTGGCAGATGGAACAGCACTTTTTTTTTTTTTTTAAAGATTTTATTTATTGATCAGGGGAGGGGCAGAGGGAGAGGGAGGAGGAGAAGCAGACTCCGCTGATCAGGGAGCCTGATGCAGGGCTCGAGCCCAGGACCCTAGGATCATGACCTGAGCTGAAGGCAGAGACTTAACTGACTGAGCCACCCAGGTATCCATCAAGCAACATTTTTAAAACCTTTTTTTCTGAAGGGGGGAAAAGAGTTTACTTGAGAAGACACTGCAGTTTGTGTATTCTTTAAAGTATCCAAATGATTTGTATAAGTCAGTATTTCCATGCCTCATCACTTGACTGGTTTATGGACAGTATGGATAATTAAAAATTGGTTTCTTGGGGCGCCTGGGTGGCTCACTGGGTTAAAGCCTCTGCCTTTGGCTCAGGTCATGATCCCAGGGTCCTGGGATCGAGCCCCGCATCGGGCTCTCTGCTCAGCAGGGAGCCTGCTTCTGTCTCTCTCTCTCTACCTGCCTCTCTGCCTACTCGTGATCTCTATCTGATAAATAAATAAATAAAATCTTCAAAAAAATTGGTTTCTTTCCTTTGCCTAGTTGGAGTATAAACTCTTCCGGAAACAGAGTCTGTGTCTATATCTGTATACTTGTCTTGTGCATGGAACTTCAAAAAGAAAAAAACCTGAGATGGAAAAGGCAACAGGAGAGTGTGAAATTTGTCACTACGCTGTAGATTGTGGGTGAATCTTCAACATAAATGTGAAAAATTGATAGGTTTTCATGTAAAGGCATTTTCCTTGATTTCTTGGTGGAGACAGCATTATGATAGGGTGATTTGGTGTATATAATTTATAATTTGCTTTCTATTCTGAATCTTTTGGTTTTGGGTGTCAGATAATTTCAATTTTGGGATGGGTCAGAGGCTAAGGAATTAATCTGGGGTAATGTTTATGAAGCTAAGGTGGTGTAGCTCTTTTCTTCAAGGATGCATGTTTTGTAAGACCACCATCTTGAGTTGTTTATGGTATATATAGCTTCAGGGCAAGCTGCTGGAAAAATTTAGAAAAGTTAAGGACAGGATATAGTTTAAATCTATAGTCAGGTGATAAAGGAGAAATGAACAGAACTTGGGGTCTCAAGGTTTGATAAACCCCTTGTAAAGTTTGAGGGAGAAAAGTTTTGAACTAACCAGCCAAAGAAGTGCTATTCTCCATAATACGAGTCAGAAACTTTCCACATTTTTTTAATTTCCAAAAGGCAGTCTAGACGAGAAGATGGAAGAAAATCTAAAAATATTTGATAAATACGAGATTCCAGTACAAACACTGCTACAATAAGGAGTTGGCCTGTACAGGACCTTTAAGGTTGACACTGGGGAGAATTTACCAGACATTGCTATAGCAGATTCTTTGGGGCTTGAGTTAGAAGGACCAACTGAATAAGGACTATTTAGAGATTCCACAGTGGGTTTCCAATAAGGCAACCTTATTAAAAAGTAGATGAGTTGAGAAGAGAATCAAAGGGAAATATATCCTAAACCACAGACAAAGATTACAGGGCTGGAGTTGTGTCCTAGCTTTGCTACTTATTAGCTGCGATCTTGGCAATGTTAATTAGCCTCCCTGCGCTTATTGCTTTTTCAGAAGATAGAGCTGATAATAACTACCTCATATGGTGGTTCTGAGATAAAATACGTTAATTTGTATACAGCCCTTAGAGTAATTCTTGTCACCCAGCAAGTGCTAAGTCAACATTTCTACTTTTGCTGCTGTTGATAGCAGTGGTAGATTTCCAGTTTGAGAAATTATTGGATCTTATTAAGCAGTTAACCTAGTTAATTAAAAAGAGACATAAAAAGAGCTTAATAAAGTTCTTTTTAATGCAGCACTTGAATTACAATTTGGGGATTTTAACTTGAATTAAAACTTGGGGGGCGCCTGGGTGGCTCAGTGGGTTAAAGCCTCTGCCTTCGGCTCAGGTCATGATCCCAGGGTCCTGGGATCGAGCCCCACATCGGGCTCTCGGCTCAGCGGGGAGCCTGCTTCCTCCTCTCTCTCTGCCTGCTTCTACTGCCTGCTTGTGATCTCCATCTGTCAAATAAATAAATAAAAATCTTTAAAAAAAAAAAAAAACTTGGGCATTACTTGTCACTATGAAATGAGTGAATGAATCCAAATATTCTTTTAGGGCTGGAGGTAAGCCATGGAAATAGGCCTGGTACTTTAAAGACCATTAATTACATAAACATTAATTATAAATAATTTATTGAACATATGTTGTAGAGTAGGCTTTGTTCTAAATTAGGTATAGCACTGGGGTTAGATAAGGTAGTTTTACTAAATCTTTAGAAAGGGGTAGTGATAAAGAACAAATACAATTATTTACCACGTAAGCATTTTCTGTCAGACTGAAAACTCATCGTTGTCACCTTAGAGTTAGAATTCTTTGATTTTTTTCATTCATAAAAGCTAACTTGATTTCCTAAAGGTATGCATATATTACATTTGATCTTTGTGTTTATACTTAAGTACTTGTAAGGGTTTAGTTCTAGAAGGCTCTTTGTTTATAGTGTTTAACATCTTACAAAATATTAAATAAAACCTATGTATTTATACTAGCTTTCTGTGAATTTTGTTGACGAATGGGCTGTCTATTTTGAAAAGGTAATTTGCCTTTTTAAAATTTCTTAGGTATTTCTTTTGCTTGATTACATAGCTAACTAAACCATACCAACATATTTTAGCTGTTTGCCCAAATAAAGCTCTATGCTTTGAATGCTGATTTCAGAACTATGAGGCTGTCTGTACAGGTTATATATAAGTGAGGTTTGCAGTTTTCTGTTTGCTTTCTTTTTGTCCATTTTTTGGTATTAGAAATGCATTGAAACACTGTAGATTCCAAATTGTTCAAAATACTGTGTTGTGCCTTTCCATGTGACTGTTCACATCTGGTAGTTTGTAACCAATACTGTGTATCGGTTGTTGTGATTCTTGTAAGATTAGTGTTGTTTAAATATATCAAGTTGAACTTGACCCTGTATAAATGTTTGCTTATCCCTTTACAAATGAAAGGAATATTAAGTACACAGAGGAACTGTGTTAGTGTCACTAGTTCTTCTCTGACTTGGTTGGGGACTTAAGCTGTGAGGCAATTAAGAATGTAGTTTGATTCAGTCACATGAATTATATAGATGATTTCATAAAGGAGAAGGTATTTCATCTGAGCTGAGAAGGGTGGATGGACTTAGATAGGGGATTAACAGCTAGATTTTAAGTAGAGTAGAAGTTCCTAAGCTACCTTAAGTTCACATGCTTAATGTCTCAGTGATTTTTCAAGGTACCCTAGGCCTGAAGAAATGACTCAGAATTCCATTTATTTATTGGTTTGATCCTAAAAACTTAGTTAAGTATTTGTGTCCTAACAACTTAGTAGCCTTTAAAGAAACACCACACATAACATTGGAATCAAAATATTTTTTTAAGATTTTTATTTATTTATTTGACAGAGGTCACAAGTAGGCAGAAAGGCAGGCAGAGAGAGAGAGAGAGAGGAGGAAGCAGGCTCCCTGCCGAGCAGACAGCCGGATGCGGGGCTCCATCCCAGGACTCTGGGATCATGACCTAAGCCGAAGGCAGAGGCTTAACCCACTGAGCCACCCAGGCACCCAGAATCAAAATATTTTTATTTCATTCTTAAAGCACCATTATCTACTAGTGTGATGTCAGTTTCTTAAACTATGGAGTTGAATTGGACACTGCCACCTTTATTTACTCTTCTACACTGATATTTGCCTTATATTTGTTTTTTGTTAGAGCAGCTATCAAAAATTAAGCCTTGCAAAGATAGTATCTTTGAAAGGAATACACATAATGAAGTACTTCTGCTAGTAGTTCTGTGACATCACATGTCTAAGTATGGAAAACAATAATATAAATTGTTTTGAATCTTAGGCAAGAACATAATTATTATTCTCTGGAAATAGGGTATCATTTAACATATTGAATCAATTTACTATAGCAAGTTAAGTGACCTGTCTATACCCAGAGAAGGAAGTAGTTTACTCTTCTCTTGACTGGATATATAAATAGATGTTAAAGTTCTACAGTAATCTAAACTTGGACTGTGCTAGGGGATTATACATAAACTGTCCTTTAGGCGATCTTATCGAACAGCCAAATACCTTGTTTTTTAAAACTGCTGTGTTCACATGATCAAGTTTCTAAAGGTTTTTTTTTTTTTACATAACTTCGTAGAACTATATAAATTGAGAAATACAGTGCTAGCATTATAGACACTAAAGACTTTAAGTTAGTGATGAATCCAGAAATAGCTAGATCACCTAAAAGAGGTAAATGACTTCATTTTTAACTGACTTATTTGTACTTCGATAATCAATTCTTATTTTTATACTTACGGCATAGAAATAACTGATACTGGAAGAAATTGTTGGAGGAAGGTAATTTGATGACTGTTGGTACCTACTGAATAAGTATAATAGCATTCCCTGTGAGCATGTTTAAAAGTTCATAATTGACCATTTCATAATGTTGGCATTGTAAAGGATGGGTAGGGAGTGGGTGTTCAGGCTTCACTATTTATAGTAGTGAAAAGAGCTGTATTTTATAAAGTTACTATACTATATATAGTTTTCTTCTAATGAAGTTCCTGGTAAGTGAAAGCTGTTTTAGCTTTGTCATTCTTCTGTTTCTTTTACTCTTGTCATTCAAAAAGTATTCTACTGATAGGCTGCTTTTAAAGATTATTTATTTATTTATTTATTTGACAGACAGAGATCACAAGTAGGCAGAGAGGCAGGCAGAGAGAGAGGGGGAAACAGGTTCCCTGCTGAGCAGAGAGCCCGATGTGGGGCTCGATCCTAGGATCCTGGGATCATGACCTGAGCCGTAGGCAAAGGCTTTAACCCACTGAGCCACCCAGGCGCCCCAGGGCTGCTTTTAAAGTAATTTCTACACCCATCGTGGGGATCAAACTCAAAACCCTGAGATCAAGAGTTGCATGCTCTACCTACTGAGCGTCAGGTACCCCATCTACTGATAGTGCTGATTTCACTTACATTGTTCTAGAACAGTAAATATAAAGTTGTCTTATTCTTTTTAATGACTGTATAGTTTGTTTTATTCTATTGATGGGCACTCAGATTTGTAGTTTTTGCTATTAAAAACACTTGCTTGGGTGCCTAGGTGGCTCAGTTGAGTGTCTGCCTTCTGCTCTGGTGGTGATCTCCAGGTCCTGGGATTTGAGCCCTGCTCAGTGGGGAATCTGCTTCTCATTCTCCCTTTCCTTCTCCCCCTCCCCTTGCTTGTGCTTTCTCTCTCTCTCAAATAAATAAATAAAATATTAAAAAGAAAACATGTGCTGCCCTTAGTACCCTCCTAACCAAACCTTGTACACACATTTTTTCACACATTCACACATATATGCCTGAAATGAATTCCCTACAAATGAAATCGGTTGGGTTACAGGGTTATGTTTAAATTTTATTAGATTGCCAGATTGGTGCTCGCTTTGGCAGCACATATACTAAAAATTAGATTGCCAGATTGCTTTTCTTATATACTCGGACCAGTAAGGAATAAACAAATGAATGCTTGTTTCTGTATCATTGCCAGCATTGTATTGTGGAACTTTTATTTTTCTTTGTCATTATTGTAAGTGGAAAATGGAATATTATAGTTTTAATTTGTATTTCTTTTGTATGAAATTGAGCTTCTTTACGTGTTACTCATGAGCTATTTGTGTTTCTTTTTGGCTCAGAGTAGTGCTCTTCTCATTTTTCCTGAAGTATTGCTACCTGCTTGACAGTTATTTGTATGGTGCTATTTTAAAATGCATCGCAATCCCAGAGAAGGTAAATTTGAAAAAAATGTACAGTATTACAGGATTAATGAAACTTAATGTTTGTCCATCTTTCTGTGGTTAGTTGGCTTTTTTAATATTGATTGTAGGAGCTCTTAACAGAATTAGCATTCTGGATATCAGTTCCAGTTTTCTTAACAAACTTGGCCTTCAGGATTTAAGTTCCAATTTTTACTCACTTTGCCATGTTTCTTTGCTTTGTTTATCACACTTTATGCCATGTAGAAACTTGAATTTTATATAGGTGTTTTGAATTAATTGAAGATGTATTCAGTTATTGAACAATTATTTGAATCCATGTGTTGTAGTATTTTTGTTTTACACATCTTTGATCTATTTGAATTTTTTTTTTAAGGAGATAAAAGGTTTGAGGTAGGGATTTAGGGAGGTTCACACTCTGTGTCTTTCTTAACACATTCCTATACCAGAGAACACAACACTAAGTTATTGGGGTTTGTTTTCCCATGTAGACACAGTTGTGCATTAGTTTTTGACATCCACTAAAGTTACGAATAATCTGATACAGAGTTAGTTAAAAATTTATGGTGTACATTTTGGGAAACCTTCACCTGTGTATATTTTCTTTATGATTTTTTTTTCTTTGAACCAGACAAATTGAGAAATTTTTCAAAAAATTATAAATCTATGTAAACAGAAAACTAAATAATATCTTTGTAGTCTGTAATGTTTTATCATACTTTGTTCATGTTGGAATTGGTGATATTGGTCAGGGTCAGGGTTGGCATTTGGCTTATAGTTGTGCTATGCCATTTGCATGTGCCCATTGCAAAAAGAAAAATACTCAAGATAAGTTCATACTACTCAGCACACTGAATTTTTTTTTGTTTATTTTATTTTATTAAGCAGTCGTGGTTGAAAATATAAACTGTTTCTGACTTAATCTTCAGGGATCTTTTGCTGCTTTAGGCATCTATTTAATCTGCCTCTTGTATAACTTGATTTAGACTAGTGCATCTCAGACTTTAGCAAGCATCAGACTCATGAAAGCTTATTCAAACAGATTGCTACGCCTCCTCTTCAAAATTTCTGATTAAGTGGGTCAGGGGTGAGACCCAAGTTTTATATTTTTAACTGATTCACAGGTGGTAGTACAGGTGACTTCTTCAGCAAGTTTTTGTTTCAGAAATGAAGAACACTGAATACTAGGGTATCCAGCAAAGATAGAATTTGACTCTCCTATTCAGCTTTCAATTATTAGTCTATTGTTGAAACTTCAAAATTAGGTGATCAAAGTTTTATTTTTGTGACACCCTACATTTTGTGACTGATGCCTTACTGTGGTTAAATACTCCATTAGTACTGTGGAAGGTAGTAAAACTCGAAAATGGCTATGGCTTTTATAGGATCAACAGTACCAGGTTCTGCCTTTTTCTGTGTTTTTTGTTTGGTTACTTTTTTTTTTTTTTTTAAGCAGAGGGCTTCATTTATCTAGTAGTATAGCAAGTCATCGGGTGGCTTTTCTTTTTTTTTTCAGGGTTAATAAGGACCTTAATTACACATACACATAAAATTCATGCACAATTTAAAAAGGAAACAAAAACAAGGAAAACCGTAAAGGATACAGGGGAGCAGTTTTGTTAATACACAGAGAAAGTGCTGTTTCATACAAAACAACAGAAAGAATCAGAATCAAGTCACTCTAAATATAAAGAAAATATCACCTCAAATACTGTGCCAAAGTTGCCAGTAAATCTGATAGTGGCTTAATTAGGAGAAGTGTAGGACCCTTCCGTTTTCCTCTCTATAGCATAAGTAAACAACAGTGACAACAGGTCACAGGAGTCTTGATGGAAGGACAAACCCAGAGGGGGAAGGAAACCTGTGGGGAGGATAGGAGTGTGGTCTTGCTCCCAGGCTCCCCTCTGTTCTTGAAATAGGCCAAGTCAATTGATTGGTCTTCATTATTTTGACATTTGACCTATTGAACTTGGGTTTTAATCCATAGCCTCATCCCCTCTTGTTTTTTGCCAGTGAACATGTCTGTACTTTGAGCCTCTTAATGTACTTTAAGAAAGTACATTTTAGTGTTCCTAAAATCAACTGCGTATGTTCATACTGGCACACTTGTAATTTTATCAAAACTTAGAGCACCCATAGAAAGAAAAATTTACTGTGTATAAATATAACAACAGAAAACAGTGCCTGAAGTCTAGTAAATGAAAGCATGCCATAAAGGAATCAATGATTGTGGTGACAGACAACAAAGAATTGTCCCAAAACACTCAAGGCCTAACAAACTGTAGTTTTTAAAAAAAAAAAAAAAAAGAATTTTTTTCAGATGTTAAATAATTATATACTGATAGAAACAAGATTAGAATTTTGAGGTGACTCCTGAGAAAGATGTTGGATGGCAGAAATCTGTTCAGTTTTGGTATACACTTAAAAGAGAGCATTACTCAGTGTTAAAGTAAGATAGGTAGGAGGAAAAGGATGTACCTGCATACTTGTTTTGGGGGGACACTTATGTGATTTCCATTTGGTACTGTGTTGAGTTTTTTTAAAAGATCTCTTACATAGAAGATCCAGATGTACTTGGAAGGTCTGGCTCTGTTTCCCTGATTTAAAAGGTGATGGGCACCTGGGTGGCTCAGTTGGTTAAGCTTCCAGCTCTTGGTTTCTGCTCAGGTTATGATCTCAGGGTTTTGAGAACAAGCTCAGCTCCGGCTCCAGGTTCACTCAGTGTGGAGTCTGCTTGAGATTCTCTTGCCTCTGCCCGTCTGGCTCTTGTGTGTGCCTGTACACGTGTGTACTCTCTCTCAGATAAATCTTTTTTAAAAAGGCCATCTGAGTGTTGAGGGTCAATTAAATCAGCGTAGAAGAAGTTTGGCTGACTAAGAGCATCTGCTGCAGCCATTTCAGAGCACAAAAAAAGTAGTATAGTACTTTTGTTTTAATATTATGTTAAATATTAATATTTAATATTTACTCAGTAGTACTTTTGTTTTAATATTACTGCTTTTCTGTAGATCACAGATGAGCTTACAAACTACTTTTTTTCTGTATGTTTCCAACCCCCACCCCCACACCAGGTAACTTTTTGCTACTGTATTTATATGTACATTTTTCTTGGACTTTGAGGAGAGTATGTTAGTATAGGAGGGCCCCAGGATTGGGGATCAGTACAATGATATTTAGTCTTAAGCTAATTAACTGGTTTTGAAACCCTGGGGAAAGCTAACTACTAATAGTGAATTTTCTACACTGGAAAAGCAGCAATATTGATTATATTTCTAAGAGACCTTTCAACTTTAATTAAAATATTTATTTTAGAGAGTGCATGCACGCAGGTGGGTGAGAGGGCAGAGGAAGAAAATCTCACACAGGCTCCCCGCTAAGCGCAGAGCCCAACTCAACTCGGGGCCCCATCTTATAACCCTGAGATCATGACCTGAGCTGAAACCAAAAGTTGGTACGCTTAACTGACAGAGCCACCCAGGTGCCCCTACAAATGTAATTTTTTCCGAAGCTCTCTATTACACAAACAGCAGACTTCCTACATTCCTGTGGTGCAGGAGAGGTGACAGTAGCATCTCAGAATTAGATCACTGAGTGATCAAATGCTGAGACAACTGTTGGGACTCCGTCTCTGGAGTCTGGAAGTCAGAGGGTTTAGTTGACCATTTAACTTAGTACATATATTATACGTACTTTCTAATAAAACAAGACAAATAGTAGTACCATTAACATACAATATCTGTATTCTGCCATTTGCAACATTTCCCCTCAGAAAAATCTAAAAGAATGAGTATTGGGGTTAGCTGTGCTTTTTAATACCTCTACACTGTTGGGTTGTGTGAAGCTTGAGGAGTGTAAGGAGGAAAAAGATCAAAATAAAGGGGATGACTTTTTTTTTTTTTTTTTAAACAAGTTTCCAGGAATTTTCAAGTTAAAGCCTGGTACTTTTATCAATTCTGTGACTTGTTCACATTTTTAGTATGTGAGATTGAGGTACATTTTTACAATCTGAGAGTCTTATAAATTGGTAGCAGTTTGGTAGTGGTTATTGTCTGTGAATGCTTGAACTTGATCTAGTTGTACATATTTCACTTCAAATAAGTAATGTGCTATTGTTGGAACTACGTGTACTGGCTTTATTTTCTAATTAAAATGCCTTCAAAAAGATGATCCTGGGATTCCATGTTGGAATGAGTAAGCTTGGATACTGAGCATGGTGTACATTTGATAGTATTTAAGCAAATATTTATTGTTCAGAGAGTGACCAGTTCATTTTTTTTTCCCCCAGTGAAAGAACAGACAGGAGCTTTGTGGAATCTGAGGAAGTTACTTACAAGCAGATGAAACTGTGTTATGTTTTGCTACTGAGATAATGTGCAAAAGGATTGCCTATTTCATGTCAGTAATTAACAGCTGAAGTCAGGAGAAATTACTAAATGTCCTCAAATAGATCAGAGATATTTCAAAGCAGCTAGAGGCTATAGTGTAGCTGATTCATGCACTATGCTGCACTGTTGTTAAGCCATTGAGTCATATTTTAATTGGCACTGCTTTTTCTTTCATGGTCTTAATATAAAATAATCTTCAGGTAATTCAGTGTCAACTGCAGAAATGTAGTTTACTTTACAAAATATGGCCAAATAAGAAAGAAGCCTAAAATATATATAGTAAGGATGGGTTTGTTTGCCCAAAGTCTTAACTAAGTTTAGAATTAAGTTCAAGTGAAATAAGGAGAACAGCTCACTTCTGTACATTGTCATTTAGTGAACTTAACTGCTCCAGCAAATCACATTAGCTAAAAATACCAAGTTAGTCCATGAAAGATTAGGTTAGACTAATTTGTGAAAAATAAAAACCCCAAAATAGGTTAGAAATGATGACTTCACATTTTTATACTGCTTTTAAATTTGTAAATCATGAATTGAATGAACTGTGACTGTGGCCTATACAGACAGACTTTGTTTTGTCCATGTGCTAAACTCTAGGGATAGTTGTTTTCTCTTAGTGACAGTAGCAGCCAGAGTAGAATGGATGGGAGATGGCTGGCCCATAACACCACTTGCAAACCAATCCACCGTGCATCTGGGTGCTGTATTAGCTGTTTTGTCTTGAGCCATCTCTAAACCTCCTTTCCCTCTCTGATTTATTGATTTAGTGGATGTCTTTTTCCTTTTGTATCTCATGTATTTATCAACACTTCTGTAGTGCTAATGCTGCCCCTTATTCCATGAATGTATTCCTTTTTGTGCTTGTCATTATGTCATTGAATTGGATGGGACTGGGACAAACAGATGGTAGACTTTTGTGCTGTCTTAGCCCTTTTGAACCAAGGAAGCCTGTTGTTGGCTTAAGTGGGAAATTACTAATAAGGCTTTAAAGAAATGTGCATTTGCATGTGGTAACATTTTAGTGATATGATGTTATAAAACAACAGTGACTTTTTAGTTTTGTTTCTCAAGTTGACATTTATGTTTAAAATTTTTTTTTTAAGAAACTCATTTAGGTGATGTGTTTGGCTTTGGCATTTGTATGAAACCACGTGCTCATTATATTCCATAAGCAGATTTAATCTCGTTTTCTTAATGCATTTCAGTATTAAGGGTCTCACCTGACAAAATTTGATAGTGTATAGCTTACTTGATACTCTTAGAAATTTTTCTTCATGTTTAATTTTGCAATTGATTATGAAACAATAGCACATTTGTTTTGGGAAAAATTTAATTTTGATTTTCCTGGATGTCTTTGCATGTCATGAAGCTTAGTTTTAAAATGCTCTAAATGAACTTTGGCCAACTTGTTTTTTGTGAATATAGGTATATGACTGATGGGATGCTACTTCGTGAAGCTATGAATGATCCCCTCCTGGAGCGTTATGGTGTAATAATTCTTGATGAGGCTCATGAAAGGACTTTGGCTACAGATATCCTCATGGGTGTTCTGAAGGAAGTTGTAAGACAGAGATCAGACTTAAAGGTGAAATAATTTTTTTATTCATTTATTTCATTAAAAAAAGGTATATGTAAAAAACCAGGATATATGCCAATCACTCTATCACCTATAAAATATCAGTTGTAAAACAGGGAACCAGTTAAGTACCTACATTGTTATTTTTATTTGTTTCTAAGGTATGTAACTGTGTCTTCATGTGTGTTCTTGGTATGATTTCACTTTTTAGTAATGTATTTTTAAGCCAGATCTTTTCCATTTCTAACCCACCTGTTTTCTAGTGATCTAATAACCCTGCTTACCCTACCCTTCATTAAATACAGAAACCTTATATCTTTGTCCTGCCCCAACATAATCACACCCATCGTAACTTGTCATGTTGGGTAATAGGAACAGCTATACCCAGAACAAGCAAGCCTCTCCTCAGAAATGTGTTCACTTAACCTAGTTTGCTTGGGTTTTTTTTCTATTTGTTATATTGCCACTATCCTGGCCAGTGTTAAACCGTTTATAAGGGCTGAAAACGGACTGAATTTTCTGACCTTTTTGCCTCACGGTGTTTAGGAAGTGCCTCTCTCTCTCTCTCTCTCTCTCTTTTTTTTTTAATATTTTATTTATTTATTTGACAGAGAGAGACAGCCAGAGAGAGGGAACACAAGGGACGTGGGAGAGGGAGAAGCAGGCTTCCCACTGAGCGGAGAGCCTGATCTGGGGCTCAATCCCAGGACCCTGGGATCATGACCTGAGCCAAAGGCAGACGGTTTACAACTGAGCTGCTCAGGCACCCCATGAAGTGCCTTTTTTTGCTATGTGTGTGTACCATTTATTGGAGCTTAGGCTCCTCATTCAGTTGTTAGTATATGTGTTATCAGGATTGTATACTGTGCAGAAAGATTCTGGGTCTTAAACAATTGTTATCTTAGTATGTTTTTGCCTATAAATTAAAAATTACGCTTTTAAAAAATGTATTTGAAAAATTAATACTGTCATTATTTATTAAACTTTATGAACTGTTGAAGTTTTTGTTTTGTTTTAATTGAAGTATAGTTGACACACAATGTTATCTTAGTTTCTGATGTACAGCATAGTGATTGGTAATGACAACTCTGCATACGTTATACTGTGCTCACCCCGAGCATAGCTACCATTTGTGACCATAGGACACTATTAAAATGCCATTGCCTATATTTCCTATGCTGTACCTTTCATTCCCATAACTTATTCATTCCATAGGTGGAAGTTTGACACTTCTCTACTTCACTCATTTTGCCCATCCCTCCACCTCCTGGCAGCCACTAGTTCTTTGTATTTATAAGCCTGTTTCTGCTTCTTGTTCTTTAGAGTTCACATATAAGTGAAATCAGGTGTGAGTTATTAAAGCTTTTAGGAAAGAAAGTCAAAGTAGAAATTACTCTGTAGTAGAATGTTTTATGGGGTACCTTCTTTCTAAGTAAATTTTTTAATGGGTCCTGTAATGTGTGATTTACATGGAGGGGGTGTGACTGCCCTGTTTTGTAGCCCTAACCCTGAATGACCTTTTTTGGCTGTGACTTTTTACAACAGTGTAGACAATCCCTGTGTAGGAATTTTTCTAAGGAATTCATGCTTATTCAAAGTGATTTGGAAGAAGGAGAAAATTTATATCTGTGCCACTGATTTTTTTTTTTTTGTCTTTTTTGCATTTCTTGTTTTTTCTTGTGTGCAAGTTTGTCATGGTCTTAATACAGTAGTAATTATACTATTTATTAATGTTGTTTCATCAATCCCTTTTACATATTACGTAAACTATGTAAACATGTTATGAACATTTTATGAACTTTGGGTTTTAAGGTATTGTTTCATGAAGATGTAGTTTATTGGATATCGAATTTGTTTCTAATTTTTTTTTAAGATTTTATTTATTTATTTGACAGAGATTGCAAGCAGGCAGAAAGGCAGGCAGAGAGAGAGGGAAAGCAGGCTCCCTGCTGAGCAGAGAGCCCGATGCAGGGCTGGATTCCAGGACCCTGGGACCATGACCTAAGCAGAAGGCAGAGGCTTTAACCCACTGAGCCACCCAGGCGCCCCTGTTTCTAGTTTTTTTAAATGTCAGTAACTTTTACTATAGCTCAGCATTTCTGTATTGGATTTTTTTTTTTTTTTAAGATTTATTTATTTTAGAGAAAGGGAGCATGAGCTAGGGGTGAGGGGCAGTGGGGGAGAGAACAGAACTTTAAGCAGACTCCTTACTGAGCTGGGGGTGGGGGGTGAACCCAGAATCCTGAGATCACGATCTGAGCTGAAATCAAGAGTCAGATGCTTAAGGGCCTAAGCCACCCAGGACCCCAACATTTGATTTTTTATAATTAATTTGTATGAGAATTTTTATAGGCTTTTAAATAACATATATAGAACAGTAATCGTTACTTGTCTTTTTTCCTTAAGAGCATGTAAGAATCCTTGAAGACAACCTCAAATAATTCACTGTTGATTTTTTTCCCAGGTTATAGTTATGAGCGCTACTCTAGATGCAGGGAAATTCCAGATTTACTTTGATAACTGTCCTCTCTTAACTATACCTGGGCGTACACATCCTGTTGAGATCTTTTATACTCCTGAACCAGAGAGAGATTATCTTGAAGCTGCCATTCGAACAGTGATCCAAATTCATATGTGTGAAGAGGAGGAGGGAGATCTTCTACTTTTCTTAACTGGTCAAGAGGTATAGTCACTATTTGCTTCACTATTTAGCCTTTAGCGTATTAAACTATACAATGGCTATGAACTTGGCATATATTAACCATCTATTTCTTATCCCAAGTTTTAAAATTTTTCTTCAAGTTGATTGTATTTATGTATGACATATATAACCCTTTTGTCTCTGTACTCTATGAATACCCTTTTATACGGTTGGTGTTTGTTAATTATCCTAAGAATGTTAAATGCTTTTAGAATTTCAAGGTTTAGCAGTTGCAGTCTCAGCTTTGGAGAGACCTGGGTGGTAAGTAGTGGTGTGGTAATTTACAGTTTTGCTAAAGTAAGAATTTGACCCACACAGCTGCTGTGAAAATCAGATTGTCCTGGTCAGTTAGCTTTTGAGTGACTTGGGTGCCCATTCAACATCAAAACAAATGTTTTTGTTTTGGTTTTGTTTTCCATGCGTTCCTGCCTGCTGAGGGGAAGAGAGTTTGTTAAAGCAAGTTCTTGGCCCTCTTCCAGACTTGCTGAAATAGGTGAAATCTTTGGTGAAATATAGGAATCTGCAACTTCAGTGAGGTCTGTGGGCCCTTTTTATAACCCTAGGTTTAAAGGTCACTGTCCTAGAGGAATGTTTAAACCCACATAATTCCTGTAGCACATTAATGGCACAACTATAAACACCCTTGTAGGGAATTGCCCTAGTTCTCCCAGATGGCGAATCAGAGATCTTCTGTGTCACTGCCTGCCTCCATTGGAATGTGAATTATTTTATTTGTATTCAGTTTCTACAGGAATGTTTGATAACACATAATATACCGGCAGATGCTATTGTTTTAAGAGCTATAAGTGTTGAGTAATTTTTTTTCCTTGCATTTCTTCAGTATTTATGTGATCTATGATTTGTACCCCCATTGGCCACAGTACAACAGGTTTTTTCAACTTCAGCACTATTTACATGATAGGTTCTGATCAGGTTTTTGTTGTAGGGTAACCCATGCATCGTGACATCTTTGGTCTTTACTCATTAGATGCATAACATTGTCTCCCCTAGTTGTAGCAGCCAAACATGTCAGCAGACATTGCCACATGTCCCCTGGGTGGAAAATCATTCCCAGTAAAGAATCACACTTGTTCTTTTGGGAAATAAAATGTGTTGCAAATTCAGTTTTACAGATAGATCTTTGTTGGTACTAGTCTTTTTTATGCATTTTGAATGGAAGAATTTTTATATATTTTGTAGGCAAGAGTACCAAATGCTTTTTTGATGGCGTATAAATGGTATTTATGCAGTAATGCAGTCTTTAGGTAGTTGTATTCATTTTGTCCTTTTGTGCCTGGTCTCTACTTCCCTGATTCATCTAGAGGACTGCATAGTGTATTTTCTTAAATGACTTTTAAAAATAGCCATTATGTTCAGATAACTAAGCATATTAGAATTTTTTTTTTTTTTTTTTTTTTTTGCATATTAGAATTTTATTAGAAGTATCAGATGGTCTCATGGTGAGGACCTGAAAGGCTTTTCTACGCTTTAAGTTCTTGTACTTGATGTTTTGGCAGCTGTGCTATCGTTGGGGAAAGGAAGGGAGCAAGCCCCATGGTTTTCAAATGTGTGCTGGAGTATGTTTCCAGTAAAGTTATTGACTGTGATTGTGAAGTAAGTTTGCGTGTGTTCTGTGCTACATTTTAAAAATCATCTTTAGGTGACTAGTCTTGAATTTGAAGATCTTTAGGGAGAAAGGAGCAGAGTACCTAATGTATTTTGTTTCACTGATTGTGTTTAGTAAAGCTGACTTAAAGATATATCATATTACTGTTTTTCATATCTGTGAACCTGTTTTATTTTTACGTGGTCAATTAAATGGTAGTTTCTCAGAATTTGTTTTTCTTTTCATAAATTTGAATAGCACCTGTAGAATTCAGTTTTCTCATGAAGTTTTAATATGATTTTTAAGAGCATTTTACCATTTTGACTGCTTAAACAGTAATGCATCTGTAGTAATCTGAGTTAATTTGGTAGTAGGATATCAATCTTAATTGATGAAATGTTGAGAAAGATTTGAATTCTAGAGTAGTTTTTGGTAATTTTATGTTAACACATAAAATCTGGACTTGTGATTAAAATGAAGTGTTGCCTAGTAGAATTCCTTAGGAGAGCTATACTTCTCAATTAGAATGATTATAATTGAAATATCAGTTGTTTGTCAGGGATTACGTGAAGATGTTAAAACCATTCTTTAAGCAGCATTCTTTAATTTTGCTGCTGAGTAAAATGCCTTTTCCGTATGCAGTGCGTTCAGCCTCCTCAAATTAGTAGTTCAAAAGTATTTACTCACATACATCAATACTTTTGGAGCTGAAAGTCTTAAAAACTCTTGAGCTTCCGCCTCAGTAGTTAATATTGCTCATAACTAAGCAACCCTAAGCAGATGGTTGCTTTATGCTGCTGAATGTCAATGAACTTGCTCTCCTGAACTTAAGAGTGTTGACCATGGGAGTTTGGTAAACTTTAGGGAAAAAATTGTTGTAGTTTTAAAACTAAGTGTTTAGAACCTTGCTTGTGTGAAAAACAAGTGGTGTGGGACTTTTTTCCCCCTCCCATCATTAGGGATGTCTTTATATCCCATGCAGTAGTGATTTTGTTTTAGCTGTATACATATTTGACAGATTGGAAAGTATAAACTTATCTTGCTAAAATTCTGGAATCTTTTGAAAAGGTACATTGGGGCACTTTGTTTTCTAAATGAAATCTGGAGGTTTGGAGACTTTGAAACTTTTGTTTTCTGGTCAAATATCTGGTTAAGTTAGCTAAATTAAAACAATATTCTGAATATCGGCATCAGTTTTCCTGTGTTTATGTTTTTATTTTAGAAAAATCTAATTTGGAGTTAAATTCAAATCTTTTATTTGGAAGAGATCTAATTTTGTATTTGCATACCAGCAGGGGGCATTCTAATCTAGATACAGCATTTAAATACTTTTTTTTCCTAAAAATACTTGTTTTGTTTTGTTTTTTTTTTCTATCAGTCAATAGTATCTTTCATTTTCTTTCAGAAACTGCAGATTTCAGAGGGAACTGTGAACATCAAATCCTTAATAATAATTTTCTACATGATAATTTTCAAGCCCCTTACTGTTTTTTAAGAGAACTGCTATGTTTGAAACAGAGGGTGAAAAATTTTTTTGGTCTTAAGTATCCAAAGACTTTGTATTTTTTAACATGGAAACAGAGTTACACTTTGATAAAATCATTTCAAGGAAAATAATTTTAGTTTAATGTAATAAAAATACAGACTATGTTTATCTGATAAGACATTTTTTCCCCTTTTTTTCTTTAATCATTCTGATTTTTGAGTAAGAGATAATTTGTTGATAGCTTCTGATTGGGTCATGCCTTGGACAGGCTGCCAGATCATTTAACATACTTATGAATTTAACCAAAATTAATACTTTAGTAAAAGTTAAATTGTTGCTCTCTCCCCATACCCCCACTTTTTAAGTCCCTTTGCCACTCCCGTAGAGCCTTCACCTAACCTTTCTTTCTCTGTCTCCCACACTCTGGGTATTTATTGAGTCTTCTCTTTAAAATGTAGAGGTGAATGCAGATGCATTAGAAATCATTATCTGTGGTCGGGAAATTTTTGAAGATGCTGTAAGTTATTTGGGTTAGCCTACTTCTTAAGTATCTGTGTTGATAATGTAAAGGTGTTTGTTCTCATTAGGCACAATGAAGCAAATCTTCCATATAATCACATTAGTGATATGTGACATTAAAGCCTAATTGGCTTATTTAAAATATCTAGCACATCAATTTCTTTTAGATTGTAAAAATTTAAAAGGTTATGAGTGTAGTTAAATATTCCTCGGTGAATAATTTTAACTTCAGTACAATTTGTTGAGAATTTAATTAGGACTTTTGACTAGAAGAAAAGAATGTGGAATGCCAATAAATAGTTGTCTATTTGAGTACAGAAATCAAAATTTCTTCGATAGTTTTGGAAATCCCAGTGAAGTTTACTAATTTAGTTTTTTTTTTTTTTTTAAAGATTTTATTTATTTATTTGACAGACAGAGATCACACAAGCAGGCAGAGAGGGGAGGGGAGAAGCAGGCTCCCTGCCGAGCAGAGAGCCTGATGCGGGACTCGATCCCAGGATCCTGGGATCATGACCCGAGCCGAAGGCAGCGGCTTAACCCACTGAGCCACCCAGGCGTCCCTAACTTAGTTTTGATTTACCAAATTCGAAGTAAACTTCATAGAATAAGATTATGATAAATACTTAAATGTTTCAGTGTGTATTTGTTTTATTTTTTACACTCAGCCTTTTATTTTGTAGGAAATTGATGAAGCCTGTAAGAGAATAAAGCGTGAGGTTGATGATTTGGGCCCTGAAGTTGGTGACATTAAAATCATTCCATTATACTCTACACTTCCTCCTCAGCAGCAACAACGCATTTTTGAGCCTCCACCTCCAAAAAAGCAGAATGGAGCGATTGGAAGAAAGGTTAGCATTGAAATGTTCTCTGTAAATGTTTCATTAACATGGAACTGTGAGATATGAAACTTGAATTTTTAAGTACTAAGTTACGGGTGATGGTGATCTGAGTTGCGCACTACAAAATAATCTGTATTTCAAAAGTAAATAGAAAAAAAAGTGTATTTTGGTGGAATTTTATCTTTTGACTTTAGAGTAGTAAGAGCATGTACTGTTTTCCATCCCCCACAGGAAACCCCTCATTAGTAAATGGGTGCTTGGTTAGGGTGGGTCAAGAAAAGCAGGAGATGATCAGGTGTTGTCTTTCTCTCCACTAAGTCACTTGGCAAAAGCTAAGCACTTTTTTCTTAAGTGCCTTGGCTTTTGCCTAGAATTTTCTTAAAGACCTAACCAATTGTCATGTCTTTAGGTATGAAATATTAACTTCACAGATCTCTGATAATAGCATTCATCGTTGTGCATTGCATAAATATGTGGGTTTCTTTAGGGCAGGAATGTAGATTCTCTTAGTATGGATGTCTGCCTGGCATAGGAAGGGGCAAGGGTTTTTCTAAACCTGTTTCTGGGCTCTTTGTTGGGAGGGGAAGGGGATCTGAGTTGAAGTTTGAAACAGCTATGCTTTTATTTTATTTTAAGAGCTGGAGGTTCTAGTACGTTCTTCAAAAATAAAATTATATTGTTTGAAAAGGTTTGAAAAACATTAGTGGAATTAGTCATTTATTAGGTAAAGTAGTTGCTGAATATGAATTTTGGTAAGATTCTTAAGGTTTTCTTTTTTTTTTTTAAGTGGATATTATTTACGTCATCACTTTGGGGGATTATCATCAAGGATTAAGCTTTGTGTATACAGAATACTAATATATCTAGAATAAATTAGTCCCTCGTGGTAACTGCTATAAATTCCTTGAGTAAATTCCTTGAAATATTACTTAGGTATGATTTATTTGTCAGTTAGATTTAGAATTGACTGCTTTCTAATTTCTATATTCAGGACTACCAGATTTCCACAACTTTATTTCAGTCTTTTTGCTAATGTTTATCATTATTGAAAAGTTACACATTATAAAGATACTTAAATATATCAGGGCTACTTATTTCTTTATATGGCTGTGTAAGTTAAATGAACTAAATACATTTTTCAAATTGAAGGAACCTACCAAAAGGATATACAACACCAGCCTAGTGGATTGTAAATTAAAAAGCGATTGATAGGGAAAAAAATCAGCTTCTGAGATTTTCATAGATCAGCTGGAGTAGTGAATATGACTTAAAGAAACAGTGTGGTCATAGCTTCATTATGTTGAACTTTCCAAACAATTTTGTCATAGTGCTGTCTGTAAAACTTGTTAAAACATTTTACTTTATGTGCATTCTCAGCTTTGGGGAAAACTTGAAGTTTTAAGTGATAGCTTTAGTATGTAATTTTGAAGTTGAAATTTTTAACTGAAAAGTGCTTATTCTCTTTGGAATTCTTAGCTTAATTCTGTATCAGTGGATGTATGTAAATAAAGTAGCTGTTTTCTTAAACATTTCTGTAATAAAGAATAGACTGCAGACAGATAATTTTTAATTTTTCTTAAAATCATGTACACTGTATGTCTGCATCTAAAATGAGATTTTTTTTTTTT
>RCUC01115827.1:0-27194 GCA_003697995.1 Taxidea taxus jeffersonii
TTTTTTTTTTTTTTAAAGATTTTATTTATTTATTTGTCAGATAGAGAGAGAGCGCAGGAGCAAGCACAGGCAGACAAAGTGGCAGGCAGAGGGAGAAGCAGGCTCACTGCTAAGCAAGGAGCCCAATGTGGGACTCGAATCCAGGACGCTGGGATCATGATCTGAGCCGAAGGCAGCCGCTTAACCAACTGAGCCACCCAGGCGTCCCTCCTGGAGGGTTTCATGTGGAGAAGTTGCATTCCCACACCAGAGCTGGTGCACAGCCTCTGAATTGCAGTTTATTGGAAGAAGTTGCAGTCAAGGACTCAGGCCCACCAGGCCAGTCATACTCCTACACACACCCGCATTTCTAATCTCAGGCACCTCGACAAAGAACTACTTCTCTGGGGTCTTGAATGAGGCCATTTTCCCAGTTCTGATTTAGTAATTTCCACTTCTGGCCTTTCTCCGTCTTCCTCACCTCCTACCCAGGCCTCCACATCCACAAAAAGTCAGGAGTCTTTTGTTGGGGCTCCTTTGCGTGAACACAACACCCATCATCTGTGTTGCATCCACTTAATCTTCCCCCAGTGTCATTCTGCGGAGAAAAGTGGCTGGCACCATGTTTGGCCCCTTGATTGCACTGTCTTAATAAGTGAATAAAAATATAAATGTTACTTTCTGACTTACTGTCCAATTAACCACCTTGACACATGGCAGCTCAACAGAGAGTAGGTGCTCTATTAATTAACTGACAGAAGGAACGCATTGACGAATGAATAAGAGAGTCTAGTAAGAGAAAGGTCACAAAGCGATATGAGCTTGGCGCACAAATGGAATACACAACAAATGTACATCAACAAGCACAGTGTCTCCCTCATTAAAAAAATTAAATACAATATTTATCTTTCTAAATGTCTGAAAAATAAGGAAAATACATCTTACACACATCTGAAGATACCTATATACCTATATGCAATGCTATTTTTGGTTGTCTTCAGAAAATATTCAGAAAAGAATATTTGATGACACCTTTTTGAAAAATCACCTACAGTAGTCTTCAGCAGTTTTGTAATTCATTATGACCAAATAAAACCTTGGCATATTTTATGAACATAATACAGCTGTAATAGGAATTCCATGTGATATAGAGAGATTTAGAATCCTATGACCAATATCATAAAGTAACATATAAGTAATGAACAATAATATAAAATAAACTTATTTGGGGAGTAAAGCATAAATAAATATTTATACTTATAAAAGCTTATATATTTTTTTTTATTTGTTTATTTGACAGACAGAGATCACAAGTAGGCAGAGAGGCAGGCAGAGACAGAGAGGGGGGAAGCAGGCTCTCCGCTGAGCAGAGAGCCCGATGCGGGACTCGATCCCAGGACCCTGGAATCATGACCTGAGCTGAAGGCAGAGGCTTTAACCCACTGAGCCACCCAGGCGCCCCAAAAGCTTATATTTTATGGAGGTTCTTAACATATTTATCAGAGGTGCACAGATTTATCAGAGATTTAAAACATACTTATGTTATCATTTATGTAAAGCAGTTTTGATTATTTAAATTATCAAGCTTTAAAACAGTCAAATCTGACTTCATCTCTGGTACCTAGAAAAGTTTTAACACTTTTCCCCAAAATAAAGATGATATCGCTTATGATCTGACTTTTAAAAGCAAATAATTTTAATTTATAATTTGCTCTTTATCAGAAGAAGGGAAATAGAACAACTTCTTTGTGATTATTTATACCATAGAAGTCATGACAGGAATTGCAAGAAAAATTTACTAGATTCATGAAACTGTGCATGAAACGTAATGATTATTCTATATCTAAGATCTAATATTCTGAAGAAAATTACACCACAGAAAGTACACTTAATGTACTCTAGTTTCTACTTCCGTGGTGTTAAAAGGTTTTAAAGTGCTTTGAAGCAAAATGGCAAATGACATACTTTAGAGAAAATCAATATTTTTTGCATTTGCTACTAAAAGGGAACATTTTTGTATGTCATTGTTGGGAGACTTGTTCATAGAGAAGAAGTCAGCTATATTTTTAACTGATCTCTTCTCAAAATCTTTATCATTAATATCTTACTTCTCCATAGGCAAACTTCATTCCCCAGTGACTTGCAAAAGGATGATAATCATTATGACAAAGTCTACCCTTAAATTCTGGGCAGCATATTTAAAAACAATTGCTTTATACCATGAACTAAGCAGAAACAATTATTCAGCATGATCCATAGCTGTCTGTCCACTGTGAATAAAGTAGGTCTTGGATTTCTCTCTAAGAGGATATACATTTCACTATATTTTTTAGTATGCTATTTTTTTAATATCACATTTTAAAGAAAAAGTGATTTTTATATGAATTTGATATCCTGTCCTAATAACCATCAAGATATGACCATTTAAAAAGGCTGGCTTTATTTTAATTAACAATCACCACAATACAAGTTAGAAATCCTGTGGGCAGCTACTACATATCTAGTCTTATCGTACAGCCTGGACTCATGGTATTAGCATTTATCAAGAATTCAAAAATTTTAAAGTCTTCTATATGTCACTGCAGAAAGTTCTAAGAAAAAATCTAATGTTGCATGCATCAATTTAGAAAAATAGCTACAATAGTTGTGGATCTTTTCAATTTGATAAGTATTAATTGTATTCCTAATGCTTATACTAAGATGGATGGAAGCAAGACAGACATCTTCCGAAGTCTGCACATAACTAAACCTGAGTCTCAGGAAGGTGTATTCACTGATATGTTTATAACTCCTTTAATTTTACAAAGGGAACTTTTACAAATAAAATCATACAATAAAATGCTCTACGAAACACTAGAAAGTAACTTAAAAATTAGTGCCTATAGATGTGCCAAGCGCAGAGATACCAAAAGTTTTCTGAGTTAGCATATTTTACAATGAGCTTTCTTGTGGCCAAAGCTAATTGAAAGATGATGTTAAAATTTGTAATATTCCTAATATGAAAAAATTATTTATTTATTTACAAATAAATAGATTTACAAGTACTTATAAAATATGTAAAAACACGTGAAATTAACTTCTTATGGCACTACACAGAGAGATTCTCAACTCCATGCAGCAATACCTTCAGAGACATGTTTTATAATGTGGTTGATTGTAGCATTCCTCAAGGAAAGCCAAAAACATGTTAATCAATACTTACTGAATGTTCACGATGTGCCAATAACCATGCTAAATGTCTTATATCCATTATCTTATTTCATTCTTAAGCCAAACCTATGATATACCCTTTGATGGAATCAAAGTTTTGATGGAATAACATCAAAGAACATTTCAAGAGCAGTTATTATATTAGCCACAAGGATTTAAGAAAATGGTCTCTATAACCATGGGGATTAAGGAAGAGAAAACCTATAGATTTTTACAGATGTTTAAATGAGCCAAATAATAGCATCAGAGATACTGTTTTCCTCAGACAAGTATGTGATGAAACTCAAGCAGTGACCTCATGTTTGTGGTTATATTTTATAATAACAAACTGGACTGAAATGTTGTATATTAACTATTGTTCTGCATAGTCTCCATTCGGCCATTCAGATCCTCTAAAAATTTTTCTTTGTCCTGGTCTGTGCCCCTGAGCTTCTCTGTATAAGTCTGTGGAACCTGATGTCTCCATGCTCTTTCCCTTTGGCTTCTGATTGAATTTGGCCAATGAGAGACAACTGAAATAACTGGAGAACAGGACAGAGAAACCAGAGTGCATTTTCTGGGCTCCCTCCTAGCTGCACATTAGTTTGGTGCTATGTTCCTCTGTCATAAGACACAGCTCTTGTCTGGCAACCATCTTCCACAAGTGAAAGTCTCTTTCTCTCTTCCCTTGGCCTTTGGGTCAGGAGTAGTAAGGCTCCTCATTATTACTAACCCTGGACATCTCATTGTTCCTTGTTAGTGTCCTTTAACACTGATCATACTGTGTAAGTCCTCTTCAATGAACATCTGTTAATCATTAGCTTTGATTGTGCTCTTTTTTTTTCCTTTTGAGACTCTGACCAAATACAGTCATGAAGACTAAATGTTAAGGTGATGTATTTTTTAAACTTATGCCTAATAGCTAATTTTTACCTAATAGCTTGCCATGTCACATTTACCCAGAGGTGTACTGAGGAATGTATAATTATGAAAAAGGGATGTAAAAATAGAGTTCCCTGGTGTTGTAGAAGTTGGAAAGGTTTGGAAAATCTAGAGAAAAGTAAGGCTTCATCTTTGAAGAATAAAGAGGATTCAAATATTTTCTTAATATAAAATGGGCAAGAGATTTTTCTTGTGTATTGAAATTGTACCTAAACAGTGAATTTGAAAAGGTTGAAAAATATGCTATAAAAGAGAAAAGTTGGGGGGAACAATAATTTACCAAAGTGTCTTAAATGGAACTGTGTAGAACTAGAATTGAATAACACAGAAGAATGAAATAAAGTGCTCTGCTAAAGCAGATAAAGGAAGGGAGGGATCTTCCCAAATCAGTTAAATGTATATAATAGTAAAGCTTTTCAACAAGTTACTCAATTTTGAGTTATCTTTACATAAATATCTTTATATAAATATCATCATTACTAATAATTTAAAACTATACAATTAAATTGTTCCTTTGATTCTTCATTTGTCTCTTCTTATTTGTAGCTAGTTATCGGGGTTTTTTATTGCCAAAATTAAGATGTTTATAAATTTTTACACACTTTTGAGGGAAAAATTTTTAAAATTATATTCACTTAAAGTTACTTTTCCTCCCCTTTATCTATGTAGAATCAGATTTAAATATCTAATATAAGCAAAATATTAAGGATAAATAAAATATTATTGTTATTATTGGAAATAATTCAAGAAATTAAATCTCAGAACTGCAATAAATCAAGAACAGCAGAGGGTATTCACCTGGTGATTTAAAATGAAAAAAAAAATCATTTTACAGCCAATGGGAACTGATAATTTATTATTCAAACAGCTACTTTAGGAGGTAACTGAGTCAAAGTTGGACTCATCCCTTAAGATTAAGCTAATGGAATTCCAGAACTGGAGCTGGATTATGGCCCAATCAACAAATCACTAAAGATTATTAAAAGCAGTCTTCTGACAAGGGAAAGGGCCAAAACAATCCTTAGTTTATTAATACTATTGTGTATTATAGAAACATTATTGGGGAGATTTTGCATATTTATTAATATAAGGCATGCTTTGTCTTGGTCTGGATTAAGAAAAAGGGAATTTAAAGGATAAACTTTAAGAATGTCCAGTGAATTTATTCTGTGTTGGACTTCTCCATTTAGGGGAACTATTTCATATTCTCTCATTACCATATCTACCTTTGCACATTTAACTTGTATAGGGATAGACACATGACCTAGCCCATGTAAGTTATTGCTCTTCTCGGCAATTTTTAGAAAACCGGACAAGAGGGTATATCCTCTGGGATGAACTCTAAATAGGAAACTCAGAGCTAAGAGCACCCTTTATTCCAGCCATTTGTATGAAGTAGACGTATACAGAAGAGAACAGAGCTAAAACTTAGAGAAAAACAGAGATGAGATAAACAGAGTTCTCATGTCGTTTGAGTCTTGTCTACTAGTTATGCTGAGCCCAGCTTGATCCCTACATGTCCCAAAATTTGAATGTTCAATCCTTCCTTCAAGCATATGGGATACTCTTTAAGTCCTCCTTTTAAATCTTTCTATGATTAAGCTAGCACAGGTTGAATTTCTGTCACTTGTAATCAAAAGAATTCTGAAAAATGTAGATTCAATGGTAAACTGTACATAGAGGCTTGTATTTTATAGGCTAGTGATCGGCTACATCAGCTGTTGGTCAAATTTAATATTAGCTTATTGAAAACAATTAAGAAGGTAAAAATGAATATCATCAAGAAAGATGTGGAAATATTACATGTAACCACGGATCAAACTCCATTGCAAACAGAACATATTTATAATTTTCATACATCAGAAAATGTTATAAACCAAATATTTTGTCATTCCTTTCTTGTACTCCTTCAATTAGTATAGATTTCTATGGATTCATATAGTCCTATTAGGTGCAACTCTAAAGAGAAAAAAGAAAGTGGGAATTGCAAAGGCTTTTTATCTACCTCTGGAATCTATCTGCATAATGTCCAGCTGAAGGGGATGATTTAAGGTCTGCCCCTGCTCACCTTCATGGATTGGCTTTTAGCTTCTGAAGAACAAGAGACCACTACAAAAGCCAAAGAGATATTTGGGGATTCAACATTATCCAATGATGCTGGAGAGCTCTGGTGATAAAGGCCCAGTTAATGCAGACATTTTTCCCATTTCTTAGTGAAATAAAGTAGAGCTCCCATGCATGGGTCAGTAAAGAGAAAAGGCCATGATACTTTGTTATATGTACCAAGGAGTAAGAACTCTGTGGAGATCAGCATTTTCCCAGAAGAACAATGGGTAGCCAGGAGAATATACAGATATGAACTCAGAATCCACTTCTGAAAATATAGAAGATGTTTATGTAGATATCTCCAAGGCATGATTAAATGACAAGAAGTAGAAGTAATAATATTCTCCTAAAGGTTTCACTGGAATCAACATAATTATTCTCAACTAATAACAAAGATTAAAGAAAAAATACATGAAATTATTCATGTTGCATCATTAAAGATGAAAAATGTGTTTTCTGTAAATAGTCTTAATGAAGTATTATGTGGATTTATAATAATGGTTTCTCACATTTCTCAAAATATGCTTTAGCTGAGAAAAGCTCTTCCATTAAATAGTTCATTAAACTTATTTCACCCATTACAGAAACATGATTTTTATGACAAATTAAATTACAACTATTTTTTTTCTTCAAGAAAGATACATGATTCAGTATATTCCAAATTCTTACATGACATGTAAATTAACATACCTATAAAAATCATTAGAATAAAACATTTAAAGTACATACAAGTGAAGCTCAAACATCTGACAATGAAACAGCATCATAACATTATCTGCATATTAAGTTTCCAGAAATTAACATATAGATGCTTCTCTATACTTAAGAATTCCAGGGGTGCCTGGGTGGCTCAGTGGGTTAAAGGCTCAGGTCATGATCTCAGGGTCCTGGGATCAAGCCCCACATCAGGCTCTCTGCTTGGCAGGGAGCTTGCTTTCCTTCCTCTCTCTCTGCCTGCCTCTCTGCCTACTTGTGATCTCTGTCTGTCAAATAAGTAAATAAAATCTTAAAAAAAAAAAAGAATTCCAAAGAAGTACTCTTCAGTACCTACTCATTCTGATATGAAGGACCTATTATATTTGATATATTAGAATATTAAGGTGCTGAAGAAATAATCATATTATTCACTTGAGATACAAAAGGTTACAAGGTTTGCTAGGTAAAACAGTGTTAGCCAGATAAGATGAAATTCCAAATTGAGGCAATGAAGAATGTAGGTGAAAAAAAAAAGCAAAATTCAATGCATGAAACAGGAAGACTCTGTAAAATAAGAATAGAAAAACAACTGGAAAGACAGCTGAAGATCAGCAAAGTATGGGAGTGAGGGATAAAAATGAAAGAGAGATAGCATCAAAGGGAATTTAAAAATAATGTGGAAGGGGGTCGGGTGGCTCAGTAGGTTAAGTGGTTCTCTTTGGCTCAGATCATAATCCTGGGGTCCTGGGATTGAGCCCCACATTGGGTTCCCTGCTCCACAGGTAGTCTGCTTCTTCCCCTCTGCATCCATCTCCCACCTCCCTCCTCTTGCTCGTGGTCTCTCTCTCTCTCACCCTCCTGTGTGTGCTCTCTCAATTAAATAAATAAAATATTAAAAAAAAAAAAGAATGGAGAAGATTACTGCTAAGGAAGCAAAAAAACTTTCAAAAAAAAAAAAAGAATAGT
Organism: Taxidea taxus jeffersonii; assembly: GCA_003697995.1. Taxonomy (NCBI): domain Eukaryota; kingdom Metazoa; phylum Chordata; class Mammalia; order Carnivora; family Mustelidae; genus Taxidea; species Taxidea taxus. The sequence goes on from RCUC01115827.1 coordinate 7,879, forward strand.
TAATGGAAAAATATGCTACAGAAAATCCCTGCTCCTTTTTATTTAAAACACAATTAAAAGTACTGAACATACAGAAGTAAAGAATTTAATGTGATAAGTGAAATAAGCCCTTGTATTAAATACAAACAAAGTGTTGTGAAGGAACCAAGTCCATAGAGCTTCGTTCTTAGGAAACTAAGGGAGATACTAGGGAATGTATTTTCAGCAGAATGATGAGAGATTAAGGCCTTATGACAATGTGTTGAAAAGCAAACATAAAATGAGGGGTAGGGTTAGAGCTAGGGTTAGGGTTAGGGTTAATTGTAGGGTTGCATGGTCATGGAATGTTATTATACATTGAAAATGCATGCAGGGGGTACTGAAAAGGAAGGATGGCAAGGAAATTTTTAAAAAGAATTAGCGAGAATACAGTTAGTGTTAGAAATAAGAAAAATAGATTGTATGATAGAATCTATATTCCTTTAGAATTTGTGAAAAATATGATCTGTTAATAGCTGAGAGGGGAGGGTAGAGGGCTTCTGAAGACTGGTGGTGATTTAGATTGCTATGAAAAATCTGAGTAAATGCTAAATAAATATAAAAAAAGAAATGCCAATGCACATTAAAAACGCAGTCCTTGTTTGAAAGAGCTTGGAAATTATGTGTCTAATTGTGTCTATCAACTCTCAATTTTTGGTGATGCCTGATATATATATATATATATATATATACACACACATATATATACATGATATATGTATATATATACATATATCAGGTGATGCCTGATATATATACATGTACATATATGTACACATATATACATGATATATGTATATATATACATATATCAGGTGATGCCTGATACACATATATCAGGTGATGTACATATATGTACATGTATATATATATGACATACATATGAGTAAATATATGCATATAAAAATTTAAAAAGCATGAAAGTCAGCTTAAAATACAAAAAGGGCATTGGCAGGAATTGTTTAGGAAAAAACAAGAAACTAGGGAAATGACAGCACTACTGATTATTTCAAAGGGATTGCTTAATTCTGACTGCATAGGAAAAGATTCAGAAACATGAGCAATAGAAACGAGTGGAAGGACTTGAAGGTTTGGTGTATGTTGAATGGACTCAAACAGTTACAGAGAATTACAGGAGAAAACTGAGAAATTTGGGTTTCTAATGTAACGCATAGAACAGAGAATTTTGGGAAGGTAGAGGGAGTGGTGGTAGCATTGAAATCTTGAATGTTCTGACAAATACAAACTGGGCAACTAAATAGCAAATCCAAAACCACTAGGACAGACTCATAACAAAACTAGGTCATGAGAATTCTCCAAGAACCACAAAACATAAATGTTGGCGGCCTGCATCTGTGTCAGCACATTGTTCACATGAAGAGGAGAAAAGCAATGGGGTATGTGACAAACCTGAAAATAAAATGGGGTTTGGAGAATCCCCAAACATTTAAATGGTATTCACTGGAAAACATGACAGGCCAATTTGAGATCAACAGTTGAAAATGAGAGTATTCAGCCATCAAAAAGAAAAGAAAAGAAAAAAGAAAGAAAGAAAAGAAAAGAAAAGAGAAAAAAGAAATCTTGCCATTTGCAATGACGTGGATGGAACTAGAGGGTGTTATACTAAGTGAAGTAAGTCAATCAGGAAAGACAATTCTCATATGATTTCATTCATACATGGAATTTAAGAAACAAAACAGAGGATCATAGGGGAAGAGTGGAAAGAATAAAACAAGACCAAACCAGAGAGGGATACAAACCATAAGAGACTCTTAATCATAGGAAACAAACTGAGGGTTGCGGGTAGGGGGTTAGGGTAACTGGGTGATGGACATTATAGAGGGCACGTGATGTAATGAGCACTGGGTATTATATAACACTGATGAATCAGTGACTTCTACCTCTGAAACTAATAATAAATTGTATGGTAATTAATTGAATTTAAATTTAAAAAATAATTAAAAAAAAAAGAAAATAAGAGTATCTTTCTAATCTAGTAGCTGGTGGGTACAGAGCATTCACTCTAAGTTCTGAAGAGCAGTGCTCTCTCAAAATTGGCCAAAAATTCCTTTCAGAGCAGCCTGTCACATCAAGGAAAAAGTACCAAGAGTAGAATCAAAATTAGGACAGAAAAGTGACAATATAAACAAAGAAAGAAAAGTATAAATAAGAGTGAGAGAAGGTTTGAAATCCAAGAAATAACAAAAGCAATATACCAAATAGTTTCCTTAATAAAAAAAATGAAATAGAGAACTATGTGAATTTAAAAACCGCGTATGAACCATACCTCCTAAAAGTTTGGAAAACATGAATTTTATGAACGAGTACCAGAAAAGGATCAAAGTCAAATTTTATGCAGTTATTATAACTCAAAAACAGAACACAATCCATGTAATATTCCTACAAACATAAAAGCATGCCAGAAATATATAGCCACAAAACATATCAAAATTGTATTTTACTATTTCAAATAACCTTAAAGACGGTAACAAAATTATATTTGGGGTAAAGATAAATCAGAATTAGGGAATTCACAAATAATTTTTTTAAACTGAAGAAAAAATTAGAAACAAAAGAAAAAGAAAATCATTTCATAAATTTAGGCTAATTTGGAAAGAAAAAAAGGCAAATTAATATAATAATAAGAAAAATAGAAGAACAAATGTTTAAAGTAGGTCAGAAATAAATGAAAAAAATGGGATGATATGAAGTTTAATAGAAAGTGAGTACTACTGGAACACTGAAAAGAAATAAAATAAAATAAAATGGGGGAAAAAAAGTGAGTACTGAAAATATATAAATAAGATCCAAATGGAAAAAAAGGGTTCCCTAATAAAGAAACCAAAAGCAACAAAACTGAATAAATATTAAAAGTCATAATTCTAGAAAAATTTTCTGAAATTAAAAAGAAGCTACTACATATTGAAAGTACATACCATGTACAGGAAAATACTGACACCAATCAACATTAAAAATATGTCTATTAAAATTATAGGACTTCAAATTAAAAGAAAAAGTTCTTTGCTATCTATTCAAAAGTGACTCATAAAGGAAAAAAAATGAGATTATCACCAGGCTTTTCAACAGCAACACTTTATAACAGAAAAACAAAATGCAGTAACATCCTCAAGATACTCAAGAAAGCCTGAGCCAGGGATTTCTTCTCCGACAGGTTTTTCAAGCATAAAAAGGCCATAAACAAACTCATCTCAACACATAAGAACTCAACACGTGAGCACCTGCTGAAGAATCCTACAGAGAAGTAGTTTGGGATAACCCAAGTAAGTAATGAGTCCTTGAAATCAGAATTTGTAGTGAGAATTAAACAGTTATGTGAAGACCTGGAACTTATAAGAGTTGAAGGTAAAAAAGTATACTGTAGAAACAGCTGTGTGCTCTGATAATGTACATGTGGTACAGCTATTAAAGATAATGTGTGGAAAAGGGAAGAACATGCGATATTTATTTATTTATTTACTTACTTACTGTTTGCAATGATCATACTGGTGGGTAGCATTAGAATTGATATTCTAAGACTACTGCTTATGTAAATGGCATAAAGCCAGTCACTACTAAGTATGAGGATGTTATTTGTTTTCTATTGTTCCATAACCAATTAATGCGAAAGTACAAGGGCTTAAAAGAGCACACATTATCTCAGCTTCTACAGATCAGAAGTCCGGCATGAGTCTAGGGTTTCGTTTTATGGGTCTAGGGTTGCAGTTAAGAGGTTGGCCATAGCTGGATTCTGATTTTGAAGGCTTGACTGGGGAAAGATCCTCTTACACAGTAATGGTTGTCAGCAGCGTTCAGTTCTTCACAGCTACATAAAACTGGTGACTTCAGGTTTTTGGGCTGAGAGGCCACACTCAGCATCTAGAGACAGCCTGCAGTTCCTAGAAGCCACCAGAAGTTCCTTGCCCTGTGCCTTCCTCAATATGGTCACTTATTTAATCAAATCAGTAAGAATCTCTACAATAAGTCTTTCCAAAAGACAGTATTTTATGATCCATAATATAATCACAGGAGTGACATCTCATCGCCTTCGCCATATTCTGTCAATTAGAAACAAGTCTTATGGTTAAGAAATAAGGATTATCAGAGGATGAGTAACAGAAGGTGGGGTCACTGGGGGTCATGTTAAAGTCCTTCTACCATAAGGGATACACCTGGAGAACCAGCATTTGTGGTATGGGTGTTATATAGAAATAATATTTAAAAAGGTAAGTAAAAAACCAGGGCGCCTGGGTGGCTCAGTGGGTTAAAGCCTCTACCTTCGGCTCAGGTCATGATCCCAGGGTCCTGGGATCGAGCCCTGCATAGGGCTCTTTGCTCTGCATGGGGCCTGCTTCCTCCTCTCTCTGCCTGCCTCTCTGCCTACTTGTGATCTCTGTCTGTCAAATAAATAAATAAAATCTTTAAAAAAAAAAAAAAAAACACCACATAGTCCTTAACTGAGTATCAGTGGGAACTCATATGATGCTTACACCTCAGTATTCTGTGTCCTTTCTTATGCCCAGTGCTTGTCTCCTGAAAAGTCCCCAAAACAATGACCAACATATGTGTATTCCTAGCACAAAGACAGCAGTTTTGTATACAAAGTTCCACTACAATAAATCAGAGTTTATTGAACAAAAAGCATACTGAGAATGGAAGAATCAACAAGGCAACTGGAATTCTGGTCATTGCAGATAATGAAAAAAATATCAAAGACTACTATAATAAATTGATGTCAAAAGAACTCAGAAATCAACTTAAAATGAACAAAATTCCCACTGGCCCAAAATGGAATAATTTGAGCTCCAAAAAGGGTGAAAATTATAATACACGGAAGCCCCTCAAATATAGTTTAATCCCAGATCATAAAGTCATTTTAAAGAAAATGGATTTGCCGACTTTGAAAAATGATAGGGAGTCAATTTATTATCGTGAAAACAGGTATGTAAAGTAAAAGAATCAAGTGTTTATTCTGCCAAATAGTAGATGAGTACAAGCATTTATTTATAATGTTATTTCAGCTATTAAATAAAAAGAAATGAAAAATTTCAAAAATTATCAATTTGCATCTCCCAATGAATTAACAGATTCAGGCACTGGGTATCAATAACAGCTGACAGTGTAAAAACAAGGCTATGCCGTAGGCATCATCTTGCCAAAAGGCTTAATCCTAAGTCTGATAAAGTTTCTGGGTCTAACTTCCAATGTGTAAAAATAAAGGGGTCAGAAGAACATGTTAGACAATATTAAAAGCATTCAAGGAATACAATTAGGCTGTGATAAACTCTACAAATTGAATAGTTCTTCTAAACAATTAAAAAGTAAGAAAATGTCAAGGATAGAAAAAAAAACAAAAATGGGTAAGATTTTAGTGTTGAAGAATAAACATTTGAGTGATAAAACTATAAAGAATTGAGGAGGAGGAGGAGTCAAGATGGTGCACAAGTAGCAGGCTGAGACAACATCAGGTAGCAGATCAGCTAGAGAGCTTATCAAACCATCCCAAACACTTACAAATCCAACAGGAGATTTAAGAGAAGAGAAGCAATTCTAGAAACAGAAAATCGACCACTTTCTGAAAGGCAAGACCGGCGGAGAAGTGAATCCAAAGCTAACAGAAGATAGATCACGGGGGTTGGGCCAGCTCCCAGCAAGCGGCGGAACAATGGAGCACAAAATCAGAACTTTTAAAAGTCTGCTCCACTGAGGGAGATTGCTCCAGAGGCTAAGCCGGGGTGAAGCCCACACAGGGACAATGTGGCCTCAAGTCCCACGGGGTCACAGAAGGATCAGGGGGTGTCTGAGTGTCGTAGAGCTCACAGGTATTAGAGCGGGGAAGCCGACTACAGAGATGGAGCCAAGGAGTGAGCTCTCAACTCAGGTTTACGGGATCACTGGCACAGGCCACTGCTCTGTGAGCAGAGACCCTACAAGATCCAGGGTGACAACCCCCCCCCCCCACCCCGGGAAGAGCTCAGGGATCTGCAGGGTTTGGAAACTCCAGGCGGGGCTGTGTGCCAGAGACAGAGACACTTGGTCACAGGCTGGGTGAACTCTGAGTGCAGCCAGAGACCAGGGAGACGGGAGTGATTGAGCGCTTTTCTCTGAGGGCGCACTGAGGAGTGGGGACCCAAGCTCTTGTCTCCTCCGGGCCAGAGATTGGGAGGCCGCCATTTTCATTCCCATCCTCCAGAACTCTACAGAAAGTGTTCAGGGAACAAAAGCTCCTGAAAGCAAACCAGAGCAGATTACTTAGCCTGGCCCCTGGTAAGGGCGGTGCAATGCCCCCGAGGGCAAAGACACTTGAGAATCACTACAACAGGCCCCTCCCCCAGAAGATCAACAAGAAATCCAGCCAAGAGCAAGTTTGCTTACCAAGGAGAACAGCAGAATTCCAGAGGAGGAGAAAGCAAAGCATTGAATTCATGGCTTTCTCCCCAAGATTCTTTAGTCTTGCAAAATTAATTATTTTTTTTAATTTTATTTTTTTCTACTGCTAAATTTTTTTAAACTTTTACCCTTTCCTCTTTTAACGTTTTTTAACTAGTTTAACTTAACAATACCTTTCATAAAAAAAAAAATCTGTTTTGAACCTTCATTATTATAGTCATATTTTCTCCTTCATTGTATCTAACTTGATTTTTTGTATACACATAGGGTTTTTTCTTCTAAAAAAAATTTGAGGTACAACTTTTTCTAATAGATCAAAATACATCCTAAATCTAGCACAGGGCTTTGTTCTAGTTTCCAGCCTGTGCAAATTCTCTCCACTTTCTTTTTCTTTATTCTCCCAACCAACTTATCTTATCAACACCTTTTTTAGAAATTAAAAAAACAAACAAACAACTTTTCATTTTATCTTTATACTCATATTCCATCCCTACATCATGTTTACCCTTATATATGTTTTTCATTTTTTAAAATTTTGGGAGGTAGTTTCTTCTAAGAGGCCAAAATACTTCCAAAATTAAGTGGGTGACCCTATTCTATTCACAGTCTAATATATATATTTTCTTTTTCATATTTTTTCTTTATTTTCAAAAATTTTTTATTATTATTTTTGTTTCTTTTCTGAACTTCTTTTTACCCCCTTTCTTCCTCCATGATTTGGGGTCTCTTCTGATTTGGTTAAAGCATTTTCCTGGGGACTTTGCCACCCTCTTAGTATTTTATTAGCTCCTTCATATATTCTTATCTGGATAAAATGACAAGGCAGAAAAACTCACCACAAAAAAAAAGAACAAGAGGCAGTACTGAAGGCTAGGGACCTAATCAATATGGACATTGGTAATATGTCAGATCTAGAGTTCAGAATGACGATTCTCAAGGTGCTAGCCGGGCTTGAAAAAGGCATGGAAGATATTAGAGAAACCCTGTCCGGAAAAATAAAAGCCCTTTGTGGAAAAATAAAAGAACTAAAATCTAACCAAGTTGAAATCAAAAAAGCTATTAATGAGGAGCAATAAAAAATGGAGGCTCTTACTGCTAGGATAAATGAGGCAGAAGAGAGAATTAGTGATATAGAAGACCAAATGACAGAGAATAAAGAAGCTGAGCAAAAGAAAGACAAACAACTGGTGGACCAGGAGGTGAGAATTTGAAAGATAAGTGATACCATAAGACGAAACAACATTAGAATAATTGGGATTCCAGAAGAAGAAGAAAGAGAGAGGTGAGCAGAAAGTTTAGTGGAGAGAATTATTGTAGAGAATTTCCCTAATATGGCAAAGGGAAGAAGCATCAAAATCTAGGAGGTGCAGAGAATACCCCTCAAAATCAAAAGAAATAGGTCCACACCCCGTCATCTAATAGTAAAATTTTCAAGTCTTAGCGACAAAGAGAAAATCCTGAAAGCAGCCCGGGAAAAGAAGTCTGTAACATACAATAGTAAAACTATTAGGTTGGCAGAGGACTTATCCACAGAGACCTGGCAGGACAGAAAGAATTTGCATGACATATTCAGAGCACTAAACGAGAAAAACATGTAGCCAAGAATACTATATCCAGCTAGGCTATCATTGAAAATAGAAGGAGAGATAAAAAGCTTCTAGGACAAATAAAAACTGAAAGAATTTGAAAACACCAAACCAGCTCTACATGAAATATTGAAAAGTGTCCTCTAAGCAAAGAGAGAGCCTAAAAGTAGTAGATCAGAAAGGAACAGAGACAATATACAGTAACAGTCACCTTACAGGCAATACAATGGTACTAAATTCATATCTCTCAATAGTTACCCTGAATGTAAATGGGCTAAATGCCCCCAATTAAAAGACACAGGGTATCAGAATGGATAAAAAAACAAAACCCACCAATATGCTGTCTACAAAAAACTCACTTTAGACCCAAAGATACCTCCAAATTTAAAGTGAGGGGGTGGAAAACAATTTACCCTGCTAACAGACAACAAAAGAAAGATGGGGTGGCAATCCTTATATCAGATCAATTAGATTTTAAGCCAAAGACTATAATAAGAGATGAGGAAGAACACTATATCATACTCAAAGGGTCTGTCCAACAAGAAGATCTAACAGATTTAAATATCTATGCCCCTAACATGCTAGGGGCATATATATATGGTTTATATATATAAACCGTATAATTGGTTTATATAGTCGGCTAACATGGTAGCAGCTGACTATATAAACCAATTAATAACAAAATCAAAGAAACACATAGATACAATACAATAATACAATAATAGTGCAATAATACAATAATAGGTACAATAGATACAATAATACAATAATAGATACAATAATACAATAATAGTAGGGGACTTTAACACTCCCCTCACTGAAATGGACAGATCATCCAAGCAAAAGATCCACAAGGAAATAAAGGCCTTAAATGACACACTGGACCAGAAGAACATCCCAGATATATTCAGAACATTCCATCCCAAAGCAACAGAATACACATTCTTCTCTAGTGCCCATGGAACATTCTCCAGAATAGATCACATTCTGGGTCATAAATCAGGGCTCAACCAGTATCAAAGGATTGGGATCATTCCCTGCATATTTTCAGACCACAATGCTCTGAAGCTAGAACTCAATCACAAGAGGAAATTTGGAAAGAACCCAAATACATGGAGGCTAAGCAGCATCCTTCTAAAGAATGAATGGGTCAACCAGGAAATTAAGGAAGAATTGAAAAAATGCATGGAAACAAATGATAATGAAAACACAATGGTTCAAAATCTGTGGGACACAGCAAAGGCAGTCCTGAGAAGAAAATATATAATGATACAAGCCTTTCTCAAGAAACAAGAAAGGTCTTAAATACACAACCTAATCCTCCACCTAAAGGAGCTGGAGAAAGAACAACAAAGAAAGCCTAAACCCAGCAGGAGAAGAGAAATCATAAAGATCAGAGCAGAAATCAATGAAATAGAAACCAAAAAAACCACCATAGAACAAATCAACAAAATTAAGGGCTGGTTGTTTGAAAGAATTAATAAGATTGATAAACCCCTGACCAGACTTATCAAAAAGAAAAGAGAAAGGACCCAAATAAAATCTTGAATGAAAGAGGAGAGATCACAACCAACACCAAAGAAATACAATTATAAGAACATATTATGAGCAACTCTATGACAGCAAATTTGACAATCTGGAAGAAATGGATGCATCCCTAGAGATATATAAACTACCACAACGGAACCAGGAAGAAATAGATAACCTGAACAGACCCATAACCATCAAGGAGATTGAAACAGTCATCAATTTCCAAACAAACAAGAGCCCAGGGCCAGACGGCTTCCCAGGGGAACTCTACCAAACATTTAAAGAAGAATTAATTCCTATTCTCCAAAAATAGAAATGGAAGGAAAACTTCCAAACTCATTTTATGAGGCTAGCATCACCTTGATCCCAAAACCAGACAAGGATCCCATCAAAAAAGAGAATTACGGACCAATATCCTTAATGAACACAGATGCGAAAATTCTCACCAAAATACTAGCCAATAGGATCCAATAGTACATTAAAATAATTATTCACCATGACCAAGTGGGATTTATTCCAGGGCTTCAAGATTGGTTCAACATCCCCAAATCAATCAATGTGATACAATACATTAATAAAAGAAAGAACAAGAACCATACGATACTCTCAATAGATGCTGAAAAAGTATTTGACAAAGTACAGCATCCCTTCCGGATCAAAACTCTTCAAAGTGTAGGGATAGAGGGCACATACCTCAATATTATCAAAGCCATCTATGAAAAACCCACCACAAATATCATTCTTGATGGAGAAAAACTGAGGATGCAACGTGGGGTGTTTGGGGGTAGGAAAAGAAAAAATGAAACAAGATGGGATCAGGAGGGAGACAAACCATAAGAGACTCTTAATCTCACAAGATAAACTTAGGGTAGCCAGGGGGATGGGGGTAAGGAGAGGGTGGTAGGGTTATGGACATTGGGGAGGGTATGTGCTATGGTGAGTACTATGAAGTGTGTAAACCTGGCGATTCACAGACTTGTACCCCTGGGGCTAATAATACATTATATGTTTATAAAAATTTTTTAAAAATTATAAAATAAACAAACTATAAAGAATTACAGAAAACTGTTTATTGTAATTAAATTAAATTACTATGAAAATCAGGATAGTGGTTAATTTTGGTGAGAGGAAGGTGCTTTTATTTTTTAAAGATTTTATTTATTTATTTGATAGAGAGAGAGAGAGCACAAGAAAGGGGAGGGGCAGAGGGAGAGGGGGAAGCCGACTCCCTGCTGAGCAGGGAACCCAGAAAGGATTTAGGGCTTGATTCCCAGGACTCTGGTGCCTTGATCAAGGGTCAGGGACCATGACCTGAGCCAAAGTCAGATGCTTAACAGATGAAGCCTCCTAGGCGCCCCATAAGAGCCAAGTGGTATTGACTGGAATGGAGTACAGGAGAGAGTCTAACAAAATTCTATTCCTTAAGTTAAGTAGTAGTATAACGTTTCAGTTTTATAATAATTCTTTAAGGTACATATTTGGTTTGTATAGTTTTCTGAATCTAAATTTTATTTCATTCTTTGTAGTGATTATGCTTGCCTGATGTGTACAGAAAAGTTAAAAATAAGAAAAGGGGTGGAGCCATTCTAGGTTTAGGCAGGACTCCTACCAAAGTCACATACAGGAGTTCTGAGCCTGAGTGCTCAACAGTGAGAGTCAAGGAGCTGGGAAGCCCTCATCCGTGTGGAACATCCACATGGCTGAAAATAGCTCTTAGAATAATGGTGCATTTTGGAGAGCAGAATGAATCTTCTCTGTATAGAAAAAGCCTCAGTAAAGGGATGCCAGATGTTGAGGATAGTTGATGATGGTATAAGAGATGAAGAAGTGACAGTAGAGCAAATACAACAAAAATTAGAATAAAACAAGTGTAATAAGAAAATTTTTAAAAAATAATATGACACTTGAGTGGGGATGTGTATCAACAAGAACAGTTTAAAGAAATAGCTCCTTAACTATACCCAAGAAATTAACCCTTGAAAGAGTCTAGAATTTTTCACAGGCTCTTCTCACAGTTTTAAGTCCCCAGGAGTGGTTGGCTCTAAAGATAGATATTGTTCATTTATCTCAAGAAAGCAAAAGAAATTAACAATCACTATCAATGATATATAGTAGTCAACAGTTCTGTGCTCAGCACTCTAAGTTCCATATATTGGCAGATAAAGCCAGTTCCTTCCTGGGGCATAAATTGTATAATGGAGCAGTGCTGTATCTGCCAATAACCCCCAGAGGCTACAGAAAAGGTTCTGTTTAACATGTACTGAGCACCAGTCATGCATGATGATCCAAAGAGACCTGAATATGTTTATGTGCCAGGGAGAACAGAGATACCATTTCTATTATCCAACAGTCTGCTTTTAAAATAAATAGAAGTTACTAAGATGAAAATGCACAGTACAAATGCTAGCCTACATTTAAGTGGAAAATTTCTCCAAGGAACTCATAATTCTATGTTCCTGATGTCAATTTATTTCAAACTCAAGTAAATGAAGGTGGAAACATCACTGATTGAGGTATATTTAGGTACATGATTTTAGCAAGTGTCACAAAGAATACTGACCAATATGCATCTTAAATACCACTCGGTAGGATTGGAATGGCAGGTGCTCCTATAAGAAACAGAGTTACCACAGGCATAATGCTATTCCCACAAAGTATGGATGACATAGTAACTGGGAATGGCAGAACGTGTCACATCCTTCAGTGCAACCCAGCGGCGGCTCTGACATGGGGAACGTAGCTGCAGTACCATCTGGGTGCCGGTTTGGACGAATAAAGCACAGCACTCTTCTAAAAGGACAGCATTGTCATGCCCTGATCTCACTGAACAGCACGTTTAAGTTATACTCCAGGGTGGAGACCTGATGAGCACATTCATAATACCTTAGAGCTAGAATTTTTCCTAAGGGTCACTGACATCAAACACATAAGCAGCTAATAATGTAATTGTATCAGTATACTCAACATTTTTTCTAGTTAGGTTGTATAACATACATAAAAAATGATAATTTTCTAATAATTTTAGCATGAAATATCAGTATTTGTTTAATTACTTTTGTGCTACTCATGAAGAAAATAAAAGTAATAGTCAATTGAAACTATAATTCCATTGGCATTTAATAGAAAGTTAGGAAATTAATTCACTTAAGTTACTCATTCCACACTAATGAAAGTTGTTGACATTTTACATTTTCTTTCCAGGAAATTTTGTTTTTCTGTAATTACGTTGATAGCCCATGTACTTGCCATTCATGGTTGCAAGTGTGTTCTCAGAATTCCCAATTAATAATAATAATAGATACTAATTTTTCACCAGAAAAAGTACCATTTCCACATCATCACATGATCATCAGGAAATAGAACACAGAGGTAAAAATTACAGATGCTGGATCCAGCTGACTTTGGCCCTGTTCTTGCTCTGCTTCTTGAGTCCTTGAAAAAAATTACTGAACATTCCTATACCGCCATTTCTCTACCTATAAAGCGAGGTTGATAATAATACTATGGTTTGCTCTAAGGATTATATATAAGACATCAAGACTAGTGCTTATCAAAGCTCACTATACATTAATTATCAATTATAATTATTAACCAGTTTCTGGATTAAGTGAAACCTCGGTAGATCAAGGAGCCTCTAGGTGGATGCACAGGGTGGGGCTTTTATAGGGAGTAAACTGCAAAGACAGTAGAGTATTACCCTACTTGACAACTAGGCCTTGTCACATCCAGTGACACATCTCCTAAAGTCCTGCTTCATGTGTTCCCCAGGGGTTTTTTTTGCTCCCTCTGCCATTCTGTTTCCAATGGTCTTTTATAGGCCCCAGCCATCCAAGACCTGGTATTCATTCCCCACAGTCAGATTCTATGGGTTTGGAGTTTGGCCCCTGACATCTCACTGCATAACTCATCCATATGGCATTTACTGAGCTGCGATAATCACAAAGAGGACAATAAAATCACATTCTTGAGAATGATTTAATGAACACAACCTGGAAATAGGTAATAACTTTACGGAAATAAACATTTCCAAATAGGTGATCAGTTTCAAATGTTTTCTCTCAGCTCCCATTGACATCAGAAAGTACTGGCAGCACCGAGCCAAACATTGCACAGAGCAACTTTACTAGACTCTTAAAAAGTTTCCTCTAAAGCTGGAATGGTTAAGAACTAATGTATATTATTCTATTCCCCTCTTGCTTCTGCCCATGGAAAAAAACAGATATTTCATACTAATCAAAATCACCTTCCTAATGGAGGTATACAAGAACTCTCTACTTTCTGCTCAATTTTGCTGTGACTCAAAAAAATAGAGTTTATTAATTTTAAAAAATTACCTACCTGATCAAAGGTAACATAATATTTCATTATATTTCTGCCTCTCCTGTTACATGTTTTCCTAAAATCTTCTTTCTTTGGAATAGAGATGAATTTATGAATGACCTTTATCTTAATCACTCTTCTCTGACTCTAATTTATAGGTAAAAGTGAAAAATGCACTGGAACAATGAAAAGGCAAGGTAATCATTTAATTTTTGTTGCAGAAAAAGGAATTATACTTTTATGATCAATTATCAGTTAATTTGTAAGGCATATGAGTGTTAGATAAGTATAAAATAAGAAATATCTACTGTCTAGCCTCTAGCTTTCATTCAGGGGTTGATTTAGATAAAACCACCATGGACTACCAGACAGGTTAATTCTGAAAGGGCAAATGGCAAGATTTGGAGAGTTTTATACTATTGGTTTATTTAATATTGAGAAATCAGTGGAAGGGTAAGCCCTTTTACAGCATTTACCTTTTGCATAAGGAGATGTTTAAATATTTGTATTTCATATTCAGCTATGAACAACTGACAGATTAAGGTCCTCCATCTTTTATTCAGTAAATTAGGCACAAACTAGTCAAAAAACCATAAGGCAACTTTCAACAATATATATTATAAAATAGAATAAGGAATAAGGAAGTGGAGAAACCGCTCTGATCTTAGGTAAAGTAAGATAAAGTCAAAAGAAAGAGTAACATGCAAAACACAAGTCTCAGGTGCCTTCCGCCAGTCAAAGGGTAAAATTCAGAGTTTCTACATGAATGAACAAGCTTTAGGAAATTTTCTGTAGATGTCTTTTCCCCCAACTAAGCTTTTTATAGGTATTAAAAATCAGTAAGTTTGAGGTTATATCTGACAAATGCCTAGAATTCAGATAGTCTAGGTTGCTGATCAAGGTAAGATCGACATTTTTTTTTAAACAGGGTTAATGGCTGAGAATAAGATTGACATTCTCCTATTAAAGAAAAAAAAATACTCTAATTAGGACCCAAGTCTGAAGAGATGACCATACTTCTGTATAAAAATAGACAGAGGAAGGAATTATTCAAGCATATTGTGAAGATTCTAAATCCATTTCAAAACAGAGTGACTGATAGTCTTAAATTCTAGGCCATAGAGCTCTAGTATTCTAGAAGGTCCAACAGCTTCCTCTATGGATGAAAATGAGACATAAAAGGAACAATTGTTATTTCCAGGACTCTTTCTGCCAGGAGAGAATTGGACCAATTATAGTTATCAATCAAGGTACCTATTAAATTTATATCAACAAAATAACAAAGGTGTAATATGAATACAAGAAAACACATATGAGTCTGCTATCTATAGTGAATGTGGGTAATGGGAGGGATATAGGATACTCATTCAGATCAGATGCTAGAGTCAAATCATTAAGATTCAAATTCAAAAGAAGATATGTTAAAACACACTTTTGTTTTGCCAACTTGAAAGTTATAACTTTATGTGTACCACTCCTTCCCCACACCAAAACAAAACAATACCAAATTGTTCATACAGACCATGCCACTTGAAGAGGATTATTTAAGATTCTAAAAAAGCAGTGCTTATATCAAGGTTACATATCTTAGTCCAACACTAGTTCCCATTCATAAAAAAAAAAGTCTAGGAAAAGCCAGTGAATATCACAATTAAGTGTATGTTTTTCTTAAACATGAGAAATGACACTTTATCATGAGAATGACACTGGTCAATAACAGAACAAACATGCCCAGTGCCTGCCTGTTCCTCACAAAGGATATTCTCTTGAAAGGTCAGATTTACAAACAACTGAGAGAAAAAGTTCCCAGTCTTAAATTGGAATATAAATTATTATAATAAGACCCTAAATTGAAAGAAGGGCAGTTCAGAGAGTTTTTATACTTAAAATAGGATACACTATAGTATGGACACTCTTTTTTCACTCAGTGGTACGTTATTTCATCTATGCCCATGATTGAATAACTGTCTATGTGCTGATGATGTCACATTCAGATCTTTAGAAGAGGCGTCTATTCTAAACTCCACATATGGACTTCCAGTTGTCAATGGCCATCTCCAAGTTTCATCTCCGAGTACCTAAACTCAACATCCCAAAGTCAGAACTCACACTCAGGTGAACAGGATTCTTTGCCAACATTTCCTAATGTAGTAAAAGGTCTTACACTCCACACTCTATGTAGTTGTGAAAGTTCAAACCTACAAGTCTTCACTGATACAGTGCTATGTTTTGCAGCACTATTCAAACCTGCTGCTTTTATCTCTTGAATACTTCTAGCCTTCTTTTACTTTTCTCCATCTCCACTGTCACCACCCTAACCCAAGAGCCACCAGTTCGTGCCTGGCACACTGGACTGTCCTCCTAATCAGTTTTATCACATTCATTCTTCACCTTTTTAAATCTGCAGTACACATGGCTTTCAGTGTGACCACTTTTTAAATGATAAATATCTCCCATAGTAAAAGTCTTCAAGAGTATGATTAGAATGAAGACGTAAATCCTGGATACAATCTATACGTAAATCCTTGATACAATCTATTAGGTATTCAGTCTCCATCTTCTATGTTTCCAACCTCTTCTTGCACCACACCCTTCATTGTTCTTTATTCTCCAGACACACCAACATTTATCCAGCTTCTATACATCTTCCTGCTTCAGAACTTCCCTGACAAATCTATTCATCTACCTCAACCTTCATAGACTTGTAAATTTATATTTTTTGCATATTTCGGATTTCAGTTCAAATCTTACTTCCTCAGGGAAGTTATATCTGGCTTTCTAGATGAGACTAGGTCCCTGTGATAAAAGCCATCAAAACTACCATAACTAAATATTTCCATAACTATTCAGCTACAGTCATTATCATGTGCAAGAATGTAAACTATCTGGGAGCAGGACTTTTGTTTATTTTGCTCAGCCAGCCTCAAGTTCAGTGCCTATTGGGTAAGAGTCACAAAGTAAGTATCTTTTTTTGGTATTTTATTTATTTATTTTTAAAAAATTTTTATAAACATATAATGCATATTTAGCCCCAGGGGTACAGGTCTGTGAATTACCAGGTCTGCACACTTCACAGCACTCACCATAGCACATACCCTCTCCAATGTCCATAACCCCACCATCCTCTCCCTACCCCCCGCCTCCTGGCACCCCTCAGTTTGTTTTGTGACAGTAAGAGTCTCTTTTGGTTTGACTCCCTCCCCATCCCATCTTGTTTCATTTACTTTTTCCTACCCCCCCAGTCCCCCCACCCCATTGCATCTCCACTTCCTCATATCAGGGAGATCATATGATAGTTGTCTTTCTCCGACTGACTTATTTCACTAAGCATAATACCCTCTAGTTCCATCCACATCATCGCAAATAGCAAGATTTCATTTCTTTTGATGGCTGCATAGTATTCCATTCTATATATATACACCACTTCTTCTTTATCCATTCATCTGTTGATGGACATCTAGGTTCCTTCCATAGTCTGGCTATTGTGGACATTGCTGCTATAAATATTCAGATGCACGTGCCCCTTTGGATCACTACGTTTGTATCTTTAGGGTAAATACCCAGTAGTGCAATTGCTGGGTCGTAAGGTAGCTCTACTTTCAACTTTTTGAGGAACCTCCATGCTGTTTTCCAGAGTGGCTGCACCAGCTTGCATTCCCACCAACAGTGTAGGAGGGTTCCCCTTTCTCCAGATCCTCACCAACATCTGTCATTTCCTGACTTGTTAATTTTAGCCCTTCTGACTGGTGTGAGGTGGTATCTCATTGTGGTTTTGATTTGTATTTCCCTGATGCCCAGTGATGTGGAGCACTTTTTCATGTATCTGTTGGCCATCTGGTGTCTTCTTTGCTGAAATGTCTGTTCATGTCCTCTGCCCATTTCTTGATTGGATTATTTGTTCTTTGGGTGTTGTGTTTGGTAAGCTCTTTATAGATTTTGGATACTAGCCCTTTATCTGATATGTTGTTTGCAAATATCTTCTCCCATTTTGTCAGTTGTCTTTCGGTTTTGTTAACTGTTTCCTTTGCTGTGCAAAAGCTTTTGATCTTGATGAAGTCCCAATAGTTCATTTTTGCCCTGGCTTCCCTTGCCTTTGGCGATGTTCCTAGGAAGAAGTTGCTGCGGCTGAGGTCGAAGAGGTTGCCTCCTGTGTTCTCCTCAAGGATTTTGATGGATTCCTTTCTCACGTTGAGGTCCTTCATCCATTTTGAGTCTATTTTTGTGTGTGGTGTAAGGAAATGGTCCAATTTCATTTTTCTGCATGTGGCTGTCCAATTTTCCCAACAACAATTGTTGAAGAGGCTGTCTTTTTTCCATTGGACATTTTTTCCTGCTTTGTCGAAGATTAGTTGACCGTAGAGATGAGGGTCTATTTCTGGGCTCTCTATGCTGTTCCATTGATCTATGTGTCTGTTTTTGTGCCAGTACCATACTGTCTTCATGATGACAGCCTTGTAATAGAGCTTGAAGTCCGGAATTGTGATGCTACCAACTTCGGCTTTCACAAAGTAAGTATCTTTAGACTAAAGAAACAGAGGAAGGCCATTGTGTCACAGTTGTAGATTTTTATGACTAATAAATTGATGAGGATGAAAATTTAGCAATCCAAGCAGTCCTCTAATAGGTGCACGGGCAGAAAATCTATCTCTAGTGACTGAAAAAGCATGAATTATAAAAATAATTTTTACAGGAAGAGAAGTAAAGCTCATTCATAATGTGGCCTTGAGCTTAAAATCTTCAGGTAGTTGATCAGGTAGTTCATTTTTTATTTATAATGTGGGGGAAATAAAACGCATGCAAGGTATGAGAACTTAGGCTTCAACAATCAAAAAAAAAGTTAAAATTTTACCAAAGATAACCCTGTTTTAAAAGATACCATTCTACCTAGATGCAGCAGCCAATCTCAAGTTATACCAAAAAAGTCAACAAGCACATTTTTGATGCAGTGGAGTGTGTGTAAAACAGACTTTCCAGGCAACTGCAGGGTCTTGGGTTTTTACGGAGTGAAACAGGTACTTCCACAGGTTTTGAGCAGAGGAAAGTAACTGTCCACTTTAAAAGATCATGTGGACTGCTTTCTTGTAAATAGATGGAGGCATACAAAGCAAGAAGCAATGAAATGAGTTAGGAGGCCACTGCAATGATCCTGGCAAGACATAACAGAGGCTCAGACAAGGCAGCCATAGCGAAAAACATTCTTGATACATACTAAAGATGGAGTTCGTAGACTTCTTGACTGATGAATATAGGGTCTGGGACAAAGAGTAGTAAAAGTTGTTTTGGTCTGAGCAAATAGAAGAATTAAAAGTAAAGGAAATTTGTGAGGTGGGTAGATAAACAGGAATTCAGTTTTGGACATACTGACTGAGGGGATGTTCATTTTGATATATGAAAGTTCAACATTATGGACCCGAAATTCCATGTAAGGACACACAACTTTTCTTCTTTTTCTTTTCCGTATTATTTTTTTTTTTC
>RCUC01115828.1:0-64283 GCA_003697995.1 Taxidea taxus jeffersonii
TGTGTGTGTGTGTGTGTGTGTGTGTGTGTGTGTGCGTAATCTTTAGGGTTTTTTATATATCTGTAAATAGTGACAATTCTTCCTTTCCAGTTTGGATGCTTTTTATTTTTCCTTCTTGCCTAATTGCTCTTTCCTAATTGCTCTGGCTAGAACTTCCAATACTATGTTGAATAAAAGTGGCAAGCGTGGGCATTCTTGTCTTGCTCCTGACCTTAGAGAAAAAGCTTCCAGGTTTTCACCTCACAATGTTGGCCCTGGGTTTGTTACATATGGCCTTTATTGCCTTGCTGTATATTCCCTCTATACCTACTTTGTTGAAAATTTTTATCTTCAGTGGGTGCTGGATTTTGTCAAATGCTTTTTCTCCATCTATTGAGATCAACATATGATTTCTATCTTTCATTTTTAAAATGGGGTATATCATGTTGATTGATTTGTGGATGTTGAATCTCCCTGCCTCCCTGGACCATTTGATCATGGTGTATGATCCTTTCAATGTCTTGTTGAACTTGGCTTGCTAATATCTTGCTGAGGATATTCATCTGTAATTTTCCTTTTCATGGGGGTCTTTGGTGTTGGTATCAGGATGACGCTGGCTTCAGAAAATGAGTTTGGAAGCATTTCCTTCTCTTCAGTTTTTTGGAATAGTTTGAGAGGACTAAATCTCTGAATGTATGGTAGAATTCACTCGTGAAGCCATCTGGTCCTGGACTTTTGTTTACTGAACGCTTTTTGAAAACTGATTTAATCTCTTTACTAGAAATTGGTCTATTCAGATTTTCTCTTTCTTCATGATTTGGTCTCAGGAGATTGTGTGTTTCTAGAAATGGATCCATTTCTTCTTGGTTTTCCAATTTGTTGGCATGTAATCGTCCATATTAGACTCTTAGGATCCTTTGTATTTCTGTGCTTTCAGTTGTAACTTCTCTTTCATTTCTGATTTTATTTATTAGAGTCCTCTCTCTTTTTTTCTTGATGAGTCTGGCTAAAGGTTTGTCAATTTTGTTTATCTTTTCAAAGAGCCAGCTCTTAGTTTCATTGATCTTTTCTTATAAGTGATCTTCTGAGATTTATTTCTTCACTCAACAGTATGTTGCTAAGATCCATCTGTATTATTGTACACGGCTGTGGTTTCTTACATTTCATTGCAGGGCCAGTGTTTTATGGAATGATTCTACGCCATGTATCCACTCTTCTTTCAAAGGGCATTTGGATCGTCTGACTTTTTTTTTTTTTTTCCCATTATGAACACTGCTACTGTGAACAGTCCCTTGGATATCTTTTCTTTTTTTTTTTTTTTAAGATTTTATCTATTTATTTGAGAGAGAGCATGAGGCAGAGGGAGAAGCAAACTCCCCTCTGAGCAGGGAGCCCAATACAGGGCTCAATCCCAGGACCCTGAGATCATGACCTGAGCTGAAGGCAGAGGCTTAACCCACTGAGCCACCCAGGCTCCCCTTCACTTGGATTTCATCAACCCACGCTGTAGATTGTGGGCTACTTGGAGCTCACAGAGAGTTCTGTGCAGCTTCTGCCTCATCCTTCAAGGCCCCAGAACCTAGGCAGTGTGGGCCTCTCAGCAACGGAGGCAAGTCGGCTGTGAGTCTTCACCTTCCCACTATCTGCCCCCGCACCCCCCCAGGCTGGCTGACTAATGAGCAAGGACACAGCAGCTCACCCATGGGCAGCAACTTCTGCTTTTCCCAGCACTTATCTTGCACCAGGAGGTGGAGCTGTTTTAGAGCTGAGGACAGTGTGTCAGTGGTCAGGTTCTTTCTTTTTCCCAATGTGTGTTAAGCTTCCGCTATGAACCATGCACTGTGCTGGGTGCTGGAGAAACAGACGATAACTCATTAATTTACAAAGCGGACATTTATTGACTCCTGTTCAGATGCCAGACCTGCTGGGCTGAGACAAATAAAGGGGACTGCCTTCAAGGAGCTCATAGTCAAGATGGGGAAATAGGGATGTAGATATGGTACCACGTAGATGAATAAGGAAGATATGCAGGTGTGCAGATCTCATCATGATTATACAAGGATTAAAAAAAATCTTAGTATTCTTAGTCATATATAGATGCCTATGTCTCTATGAGTCTATTATCTATCTATCTGTCTGTCTATCTATCTATCTACCTACCTACCTATCATCTACCTACCTATCTAATGAACTCGATCTTACTTACATAAATCCAGCATCCTCAATTCAGGACTAGAGCAGGGAACCAGATCTTGATTTGTGGATTATCATTTTTATAGGTTAGAAAGTTCCTAAACTAATACCCATGTTTTAAATTCTAGCTGGAACCACTTAAAAATTCCCCTAGAGAGATAGGGCAGCTCTGGTTTTAGCTGCTCTTTTGATTTTCTCCAAGCTCCTACCTTCTTCTTTTTTTTTTCTCAGTTGCTGGTAGACCAAAATATCACTGCATTGTCTTGGGAAGTTAATATTAAGTTTGACCCTAATGTTACAGCAATACCTCAGCTACTTTTGAGCCATCTGAATAGAAAATGCTGGGGAAGTAACCCAAATTCTACCTCTGATCGGCTAGGTGGCTTGTTGTTGCTTTAACTAAGAGTCCCTACAGGAAATGACACTGGAGTCTTTGCTGTGATGTCTTGGGCTGTCCCATCTTCCCCTTCAAGGGGGTGCATGGTCTTTTTCACCCAGAAATTCGGCACATGTCAGCATGGGCACCTCTAGGCTGGCATTCTGGGAGACATGGATGCCTGGAGGAGGGTGGACCTATCTCTGTGCAGGGAGCATGGTGGTGGAAAATTCACAGAGAGGGTGGCTCATCTGCGGAATTGGAAGAACCAGGTGGTGGTATCAGAAAGAGAAGGGGAAGCTGGAGCTCAAGGCCAAACACACAGTGCAAACACACTGGGGCGTGAGCAGACACAGTGCCTACAGGAGGCAGAGAATGGTTTGCAGTGGATAGGACAATGTTTCATCCAGGGGATGAGCTATGTGCTTGTGGTGGCATTACCTGTGCCCAGCAAGACTCACAGTTCTCTCTCCCCTCATTTTAGGCGGCAGCGGCATGGCGTGGCAGCATGTGATGGATTTCTTTTTTTTAATCATAGTAAAGTATATATAACACGAAGTTGACCATTTTAACCATTTTAAAGTGTACAGGTCAGCCACATTCAGTCCATTCATGATGTTGTATAACCACCACCACTATCCATTTGAAGAACTCATTCTCCTCCCAAACAGAAACTCTGTACCCACAAAGCAATAACTTCCCTGCCCCCAGCCCATTGGCAACCACCATTCTACTTCCTGGCTTTGTGAATTTGCCTAGTCTAGGTACTGTTCGTAAGTGGAATGTTTGTCCTTTTGTGTCTGGGTTATTTCACTTAGCATAACGATTTCGCGTTTTGCCCATGTTGTGGTGCATATCAGAATTTCATTTCTGTTTATGGGGATGTTATTATGACGTGATGGGATTTTGACTTTCTCCTGGAAGCGCTGGTCCTGGATGAGTCTCCGGTAAAATGACGGAGTGGCCCCTGCTGTTAGGGTGCTCAGTGATCCACGTGTGGGAAGAGGGGGAGAAGGGCGGGGGGCATGCAGGCGTCTGTGGCGATGGTTTAGGATAGAATTAT
Source organism: Taxidea taxus jeffersonii (assembly GCA_003697995.1). Classification (NCBI taxonomy): domain Eukaryota; kingdom Metazoa; phylum Chordata; class Mammalia; order Carnivora; family Mustelidae; genus Taxidea; species Taxidea taxus. The sequence goes on from RCUC01115828.1 coordinate 3,612, forward strand.
GACCCCTCTGGGCTGATGCAGCCTCACCTGCCCCAGGAAGCTTTTCTATCCCTCAGAAACCCCATGGCCCTTTCTGTCTTCTGAATATCAATGGCGGAAGGCATACAATCCCTGTTATCTGGTAAGGTAAATTTTGCCCGTGAGACGGTGTCCCGGGGCACTCCAATACCCTCAGGCGTGGCTCCCAGGCTTTCCCTCCCTGTCCCCCTCCCTGGGACATGGGGGCTGAAGCCTCAGTGGACACTGGAGTGGGGACTCAGCGAGAGAATTCACCCCAGATACCCTGACAGTTTCTCCTACCACCTGCCTCCCCTCTCTCCCAGCCCTCGGACTGGGTCAGGCTGCATCCCAGCCGCTCCCCACCCCCTGACACCCCTGGCAGGTTCATCTCCAGAGCTGGGGTTGAAGGAGACAGAACTAGCCCCAGGGGTGTCGATAACAGGGTTGTAATCCAGCGGGATGAGCCTGAGCTCTCTGGAGTCTCATAGCATTTTTCCAGCCCTGGCCACTTTATTATCATATCGCTGAGTGATGGGGCTCAGGGGAGCTGTGGTTCCAGCAGCCGCTGCAGCTGCCCCTTGTGATCCATCATGCTTCAACTGGGCTGGGCAGATTCATGCCGCTTCCTGCCCCTGTGTCTGCCCTCCCCGCCTCTTCCTCGTGCTTCTGTTTCTCAAGCTTCCCCTCTGGGCAGTGGAGGTTCGGTCCCTGTTGCTGCATGGATGTCTCAGGACAGACTCAGTTCTGCCTCACCCTCATGGTGTGACCTGGGGCCTCGGTTTCCTTCTCAGAGCAACAACAGGGTTGGACCCATTGTACTCTGAGGTTCCTTTCAGCTGTGACAACTCTGTGACTTATTATTTTTTGAAGACTTCAAAGCAGATTGCATTGCATTTTCTTCCAAGATCATCACGGTGCGAAGGGATTGGGCGGGACTGAAGCAGCCACCACTGCAGCTGATCCTGTCTTCCCTCTGTTCCACCGGAGCCCCAGGCAACGAGGGCATCATTCTTTCTCCTCTGGGGAAGCTTGTCACTAGCCCCAGGTTGTGTAAGCAGTGGGCTGGTGCCTGTCTTCAAGGCTGCGTTAGAGTCCAAACCATTAGGTCAGACCCATTAGGTCAGACCTTGTGGGCACGTCAGATGCCAGCCCAACCAAACAAATGGGGAGCAGCTTGCCCAGAGAACGGGGGGTGAGGGGGCAGAGCAGACCCAGCAGAGAACCCAGACGCCCCCTCCAGCCCCTGCTCTAACTGTGCCCATCTCAGATGACTGGACATTCGCCATGCTCTAGAAGTTCTCTGGGGAAGGACATTTCCCAGCTAAGGGAATTGACCAGTCTAGGGTTTCATTTTTTTATTTTATTTTATTTTATTTTTTTAAAAGATTTTATTTATTTGCTTGACAGAGACAGAGCACAAGCAGGGGGATGGCAGGGAGAGGGAGAAGCAGGCTCCCTGCTGAGCAAGGAGCCCAACCTGTCTTGGGTTTTATTACTGCAGTATTGGGCCAAGTCATTCTAGGGAGAAGTAGTTGACGATGTACCTTTCTACCCAAGTAGGCAGTATGAAACTGAAGAACAGCTGGACTTCACTGTAAGCAGATCCAGAGAACGATGCCACCCCACCCCGTCCCGTCCCAACCCGGGTGGCCAGCTGTCTCGGGTCTTGTAAGACAGCCCTTCCTCCTGACTGCCTACCAAGGGGAGCCTGCGCACACCAGAACGCCAGGTGAGTGAGACAGTGCTGTGATGAGTGTGTCACTCTCCTGGTTCCAAGATCCATCATGCTTCCTAGTGCGAAGTGCGGGGACCCTCAGCTGTGCAGGTGTCCCCCCGGGGGTCACTGGGGTTTTCTCACTACTGGCATTTCCCATGAGGTCACATATAGGTTCGAATCCGCCCCAGGAAGGAGACTTCAGGGAGAGAGACTCGGCAGTTCCCCATGCACTTGGAGGTGGCTGGGAGAGAAGGAGGGGGCTGGGGTGGTGGGGAATGGGGACATGGGTTCTGTGTTTAGCTGTGCCATTAACCACTGCATCCACTGCATGACCGTGGACAAGTCTCGGCCCCCTGGGGCCCCAAGGTGACAGCCCCACCCTCCCCACTTCATGGATGTTGAGAGGTTAAAAATGAGGTGGGAATCCTAAAAGTATGTGGCACAGAGTTCTACCCCCAGCCCCTGGTCAAAAAAAACATTCAGGCCTGAATCTAAAGTCCGTCATCAAACCTCCTGAAAAATACCTCCCCAAACAAGTTATAACTTTCAAAAATGGGCAAAGTGAGAACGAAAGTTGTTATGGCAGGTAAAGAGGAAAAATGTGGGTGTGATCTGTGAAATCATGTCTCTGTTGATCCATGAAATCATATCTCTCTGTTACTTTTCATTTCCATACTCCACCAATTATTATAAATAATTTTTATCTTTATTGTTTTCTTCTACTTTCTTTGGGTTTTTCTTGTGTTCATTTTCCCCTCTTCAAAAACATTTAAATTCCATGTAGCTACCATGCAGTGTCCTATTAGTTTCAGGATTCAACACTTCTGTACATCAGCCAGTCCACACAGATGCCCTCCTTCATCTCCATCACCTGTTTCTCCCACCCACCTCCCCTCTGCCAACCATCAGTCATTTTTTTTTCCTTTTTGAGTTAAATAATTCAATGTAGTATTTTAAATTTTTCTCTATTTTACTAAATTCATTTTAGGCTATACATTTACTTCTAAATATTGCTTTAGCTGCATCTCATAATCTATGAAATTGTATTTATAATCTTTAGTGGTTACTCTTAAGTTTTATTTTTTTAAAATATTTTATTTTATTATTATTTTTTAATAAATTTTAATTTTTCTATAAACATATAATGTATTATTAGCCCCAGGGGTACAGGTCTGTGAATTGCCAAGTTTACACACTTCACTGAACTCACCATAGCACATACCCTCCTCAATGTCCATAACCCCACCACCTTCTCCCTACCCCCTCCTTTCGGCAACCTTCTGTTTGTTTTGTGAGATTAAGAGTCTCTTACAGTTTGTCTCCCTCCCGATCCCATCTTGTTTCATTTATTCTTTTCCTACCCCCCAACCCCCCACATTGCATCTCCACTTCCTCATATCAGGGAGATCATATGATAGTTGTCTTTCTCTGATTGACTTATTTTGCTAATCATAATACCCTCTAGTTCCATCCACATCGTCGCAAATGGCAAGATTTCATTTCTTTTGATGGCTGCATAGTATTCCATTGTATATATATATATACCATATCTTCTTTATCCATTCATCTGTTGATGGACATCTAGGTTCTTTCCATAGTTTGGCTATTGTGGACATTGCTGCTATAAACATTCGGGTGCACGTGCCCCTTCAGATCACTACATTTGTATCTTTAGGGTAAATACCCAGTAGTGCAATTGCTGGGTCGTAGGGTAGCTCTATTTTCAATTTTTTGAGGAACATCCATGCTGTTTTCCAGAGTGGTTGCACCAGCTCGCATTCCCACCAACAGTGTAGGAGGGTTCCACTTTCTCTGAATAAAAGATTTTATTTTTAAATAATCTCTATACCTGATATAGGGCTCAAACCCACCATCCTGAGATCAAGAGTCTCACCCATACTCCACCAATGGAGCCCACCAGGCACCCTTACTCTTGCATTTTAATATACGTATTTACTTATAAGTTTTTCTGAGAAAGTTCAAGGTTATTCAGTATCTCTATCATCCTTCTGGACAAGTAAAGAATTTTTAAAATTGCGATCCTAAATCTTATGCCTTTTTTGAAAAACACAATTTTAGTTGTTATTGTCACTATTATTATTATCTTGTGGCCAATAGTTCAGTTATATATAAACATTTTTTTAAAAGATTTTATTTTAAGTAATCTCTCTACCCAACGTGGGCTCAAATTTACAACCCTAAGATCAAGAGTCGTGGGCTCTACTGAGTGAGCCAGCCAGGCACCCCTGCCCCTTCCCCTTCCCCTCCAACTTTTTAAACAACATTCTGCACTCATTCTTGTTTCTTTATCCCCTTTGTCCCTTAGGTTTACTTTACATTTTGCTGAAGTACATCTCTTAGTACTTCTTTCAGTAAAGGTCTCTAAGATATCACTCTCCTATCTTCCTGTGTTTGAGAAAGGTTTTATTTCATTTTAATCTTGAGGGATTATTTAGTTGCCAATGGAACTGTACCCTCTGTGTTTTTTCACGCAGCACTTTGTGACATTTGCTCCATGGTTTTCTGGCCTCTTTTCTTGCTGGGGAGAGAGGTCTGCCTGTCTTGCTGTTACTTCTTTGGTGAGTGAGGTGTCTCTTCGGCAGCCTGCGGTTCTGCTGCCCTTGCCTGGGTGTGTGGTAACTGGATTTAAGGGGCCGTACTCTCGGTGTTTACTTTCACTCTGAGAATCTACTCTCTCCTCTCCTTTTAGGAAAGAAGATAGAAGATAGAAGACTATCCCTTCTTTTCTATCCCGTTGACTCTCTTCTGGAATTCCTATTAGGTGTTTATTAGAACCTTTCAATCCCTCTTACCTTCTATTCTTTTTGTTGGATCTTTTAAAGATTTATTTATTTATTTATTTATTTGAGAGAGACAGAACAGAGTGGGAGGGAAAAGCAGACTCCCCGCTGAGCAGGGAGCCATCCAAGGGCTTGATCCCAGGACCCTGAGATCATGACCTGAACCGAAGGGAGATGCTTAACTGACTGAGCTATCCAGATGCCCCCCAAATTTTAGTTTTATCCTTTTTTAAAAAAAATACTCTGCTCAGGACCCTTATCCTTTGGTGACTTTGTGGGCATCTCAAATCCAGTCCCAAGGCAGCATGCAGCTTTGCTGGGCCAGTTTCCTCTGTCCTCCCTGGGTTATACTTTATTTCTTCTTTTTCTTAAAGCATTTTTTCTGTCACTGCTACGGGTCTGCAGACATGCGGAGGGGGTTAGTGGTGGGTCCACAGAGCACGGATTTAGAGAACCATCCTGACTGACGTGAGCTTTGACACCGAACAACAGAACAGCTCAGAGTAATAATTAGTGAGTGTTTTTTGTGGCTCTTGCTTTACTGTTTGCCAGACTGTTCTCTTGTATATCTTCATAATCTTTGCAAACTAAGCTTCGAGGCAGAGGCTGTTATTATCCTGATTTTCCAGAGGAGGTGGCTGGGGCTCAACCACCAAAGCAGGGCTTCTTAAAATGTAATGTACATGTGAATCACCAGGGACCTTATTAAAACACAGATTGAGATTCATGTGATCTGGTGGGGAGGGGGGCAAGGTTCTGGGGTCTAACAGGTGATGCTGACTCTGCTGGTCTGATGGCCTCACTGGAGTAGGGAGGCACCAGGGAGCTTGGCCATGTTGCACATGTCCTCAGGGATTGAACAGGCCCCTGTGTCTGCTTGACTCCAAAGCCTGTGCTCTGTGTCTTCTGGTCCCACCGAGGACCCTGCAATCCAACCGCTTACTTTAAATTTTATTTTATTTATTTATTTACTTATTTTTATTTACTTGATAGACAGAGATCACAAGTAGGCAGAGAAGCAGGCAGAGAGAGAGAAGGAAGCAGGCTCCCCACTGAGCAGAGAGCCCGATGTGAGGCTCCATCCCAGGACCCTGGGATCATGACCTGAGCCGAAGGCAGAGGCTCAATCCAATGAGCCACCCAGGCGCCCCCAACCGCTTACTTTATAGGAGACGGAGACCAGAGAGCTGGAGGCTTTGGTTGGAGGGAGAGGAAGCTTTGCTGGGGGGGGGAAGGGACTGCTCTTGCCTGGCCCAGCTCCTTTCTCAAGGTTTAATGAGGAAGAAACGGATGGAGAGGGATTGTCTCCGGGGTAGTGAGGCACCACAGCCGGGCAGCTGTCAGTGGGTCTGTTGGAAAAATTAATTTTTTAATTAAAAACATCTTTTTCTCCCTCACTTCTTTCCCCTTTGCTTTAATGTCTCAGTCTGGAGTAATTATGAGTTGCTCTGGGGAGACTGAACCTTAGAAAAATTGTTGGTGTGACTGGCGAGGAATTTATCTGATTAACTTGGACTCAGGCTTGGGAAAAAAAATAAAAGGCAAAAGGGAAGTAAAAAAGAAAAAAAGAGAGGAGGGAAAGCACCAGTTCCCAATTCTCCTTCTGGCATGAAACTTAATCACAGAGTCTGGGAGTCCAGGTGGGCCCTGGCCTGGTTCCCTCAGGCCAGCCGGGGCAAGGTGGGTAGGGAGGACCTGAGCCCATTCCTGGCATTCCCTTCTCGGGGCCTCCAGGGTCCCCTGCCCCAGCCCGGCCCCCACTTGTCCCCCCAGGTTTGTTCCCCGGTGGGGGAGGGGGTGGCAGGATGCGCAGCTCTGACTGGCTCAACATGGGAGAGGATGTCTTAGCATTCTTGAGTAGCAGCCAGAAAAGGAGGTCTGCGTGCCAGAGATTTATTAAGTGAATGATATCCACAGAGGAGTGAGGGGGGCAGGGTAGGAGGGGGAGGAAGCTAGGCAAGGACATGGGGTCCATTGAAATCTGCTCTCAGCTGCTGTCCGGGTGGTGCTCCAAGTCCATGAGCTTGGACTTGGATGGCAGCAGCGCTGTCAGGAGGCTTGCGGCGAGCTTTTGTGCCTGGATCTCTCAGCATTGGCGGTGGGCTTGACCCCCAGCCACTGCACTTCCCTGTGGGCAGCCGCACTGTTAGCAGCCAGCACTCACAGCAGCTGGGGGACAAATGCCTGGTAAAAGGGATCTGCGTGGAGCTCCAACAGCACCTACTACCCTTAGACTGGAAGGGGAGCCCAGCAGGGGTGCAAGGAATGGATGGATTTATGGTCATTGGCAGAACCTAATGGTTGGTTGAGTGAGGGGGTGATGAAAGTGAGGCTTCCAGGCTCCTGGCTTGGGTGACCGGGTGGCTAGGGGTGGCAGGCACTAAGATGGGCACCCGGAAGAAGACCAGGTGGTGGGGGAGAGTGTTTTATTATCCAGACATGGTGGATATTCAGGTGGAGGTGTTTTCAGGCAGCGGGGTACACCAGGCTGAAGCAGAGATGTGGGGACCATCTGTGTGGAGGTGGAAGAGGGTGGGTGGGCCCATGTGGGCACGCTGTGGGGAGAGAGAATGCAAAGCACAGAGCCCTGGGAGTCCCCCACGACTAGGGCTGGCAGAGGACAGAAGATACAGCTGAAGAAGCAGGAGGAAAACCATAGACAGTGGGATCCCTCATGTCACCTCTCTGTCCTCTGTCTCAATCATTATCTGTCCCCTCTGCCAGTACAGTTTCTTCTTCTTTTTGTTTTTAAAGATTTATTTATTTATTTGAGAGAGAGGGAGAGAGTGGTGGGAGGGGCAGACGGAGAACGAGGGAGAGAATCTCAACCAGACTCCCCACTGAGTGCAGAGCCTGATGTGGGGATGCAGGGCTCGGTCCCCTGACCCTGAGATTATGACCCAGTCCAACATCAAGAGTCAGACGTCCAGCCGACTGAGCCACCCATGTGCCCCCCTGTCAGTACATCTTTGTGCAAAGAGGCAGTCATGAGGAGCCTTGACAAGTCCCTGAAGGACTTGTGCCTGTCTTCATTAGTAATGAAGCACCTAAGGTACTTCTTGGCCCATGATAGGTGCTCAGTAAGTCTTTGCTGAAAAAACACTAGCTAACATTCATATGGCCCTTACCATGCACAGGGTGCCATGGATAAACTCAGTTACCTCTGAGCAAGTGCCATTACTATCCCATTGTACAGATGAAGACTCAAAGGCACAAAGAGGTTAAGTAGCTCACCTGAGGTCACACGACGGTGAGTGGCAGAGCTGAGACGTGACTCCCCAGGGTCCATGCTCTTAGCTTGTGTGTGAATGACTGAGATTTGAGGCCAGCCTGTTTGACACCACGGCGCATGACTGTTTCCCGAAACATAGGAACACATGCATGTGTAACTACATTGGTGTCCACTCAGCACCAGGTGACAGCTCTTGTCTGCTGTGGAAAGGACAGTCCACAGCCTCAGGGAGGGGACCCTTATGCTCAGCCCTCTTGTCACACCGGCTCAGCCAAAACTACTGCAGATGTGAGTTGCTGCCGCCTTGACAGCCCCCGGGGAAGGAGGGTTATTTGGGGCTGGGCTAATGGGGGGCAGTGGAAAGCTCTGGTGTCAGGTAGGACCCAAGTCTTGAGCCTCTTTGAGCCTCAGTTTCCTCATATGCAAAATGGGAGTCATTATACTTCTTTCCCAAGACTTTTGTGAGAATTAGAAATGCTACATGGTGTCTGGCATGCAGAGGGTAGTCCTTGAATGATGCCACATTACATGGAGAGGTCCTCATGCACCCATCTTTGTTACTCTGGCCACCTCTTTGCCTGGTGCTGGGAAATGTCAATATCAGCCCACAGTAAATGAGTGTCTTATGGTTAACAGCAGCCTGGCTGCCTTCAGGGTGCCGCACACACGCCATCCATGAGCTTGTCCGGGCAGCTGCCAGCTAGCTGCTGAGGGGAGAGCAGGGGCAGAGGGGAGAGGCTCAGAGATGCGAGTGTCCCATTCTGTGCAGGGGCATTGGAGCTGGCTGTCTTTAGTCAGCGCCAGCCATGACCACCGCTAGGGACCCTGTAAAGGTGAGATGAAGGACTCCTGCCGATGCCCACCGTCAGCTTGGCTGCCCTGAGGACCCAGGGCCATCACATTACCCAGCTCCAGGGGAAGCCATTCCCACTGCAGACTACGAAGTTGGGGTCCAGAGGGGCACCTCTGACGTAGGAAACAACATGAATAATGCCCCTGGAGGTGTGCATCTGGCCCTTGAGAGCTGTAGGGTAGCAGTCTCAGAGCTCCATAACCTCTGGGAAGACCTGGGAAGTGGACAGTCCCCTGCCTGGATCTGCCTGCTGCATGGCACCCTGCCTGGGGCTATTGCGTCTACCCACATCAGGACCTCTAAGTAATAACCCTGAGCACACCATGCCTGAACTCCTGACTTAACACATCTTCTGCCCCAGCTGCAGCCTGGGAGCTCTTAAGAGCAGGGCCTAGGCCTCTGCTCTCCCCTTCCCCCCTATCAAGCATAGGATTAAACACGTGAAAAATAGAAATCATGTTGGAGGCAAACTCTGAGATTAAATTACTGAAGTCTTTCATTTCTTTTTGAAGAGATGTTTCCTTCAGCCTGCAGCCGCACCCTGGGCCCTGGCTGAGTGGTGAAGACATAAGGATGGAGTAGATGGACCCTGCCTTTGAGGGGCCACAGCCTTGTGGGGGGACAGACACATGAACAGCGAGGCTCCAGTGCTGCCAGAACTCCAAGAGATGGCATGCAGGAAGCCACAGGTGCACGAGATGGAGAAGCTTTCGTAGACAGGGTGATCCCTGAATTGACAACTGAGGATGGATGGGAGTTTGCCTGGCAGAGATGGAAGGAAAGCATTCCAGGTGCACATGCAAAGGCACACTGGTGCGTAAGAGCTGGGCCTCAGGAAGGATCTGCAGGCCTGTGTGCAGCAGAGGGAAGAGCGTGAGGCAGACCGGGTGTCAAGAGAACAGGGTCCCAATCCCAGCTCTGCTTGTAAGAATCTGCATGACCACGGACAAATCCCTCCTGCCCTCCCCTTCCTTGCTGCCTCTGGGCCTCAGTTTCCTCATCTGTGTAATGGAAACTGGGTTACTTTATCCCCAAAGTCCGTCCAGCCTGGAAGCTCTTGGGCAACCTTCCAATATCTTGTCGGGTTATACAGGTGCTGGGACCCTCTGGGGAATACTTTTAGGTTTGTCCTGGTTGATCCAGGCTTAACTCTCCGGGTGTCAAAACATTTGCTTTATTGCAACTAGTTCTGCCTTCCTAAGCAGACTGAGTCTGGCCTCTCTGCTTGGGAAATTTGGGATCTGCTGGAATGACTGAATCTGGACACCTCTACTGGGAGTGGTCCTCTCTGGCCTGCCTGGGTGGGAGGTGGAGTTCTGAGCTGCAGGAATGGAGCTCAGCCATGCCACACCATCTTCCTTCGCAGGGACTTGCTGTCTTGTGGGCGCTGGTTCTCCTTTTTATCAACATCGCCAGCCAATCAGCTCATGCCTTCCCTCCTCTGAGCTAGAACTGACCAATCACACTTGATCTGGTTTCTCCGTTGCTAGGAGCTGAAGGCTACCTCCCACCACGGAAGGGCTTGGGTTTTAAAAGGCAAATTCTTGGTCTGGAGCCGATCCCGGAGGTTGGGTGCTGCGGGAAGATGGATTTAAGATTTCCTGGGCGCAGTGTCCAGTGGGTTCTGCCCACCATCAGGGCTGCTGGAACTCAGGAGGAGAGAGCACGCTGCGCGGGGCAGTCCTGGAGAATTTCCATGAGGGGGCGCCGAAGGAGGGGTTTTCAGACCTAGCTTTGCCCTCCTTTTCTCTGGAAGGGATGCCCTCCTCAGTCCTCTGCTGGCAGCCTCAGCACTCTCATCCTGGGAGTATTGGGACACTTTCCTTCCCCTCTGCCAGTCCTGGCACTGTCCTGGTCCCAGGGATCCACCCTGCTCTAGAACCCCTTTCTTCTCTCTCACATACGTTCAGGGCTCACGCCCAGTGCTGGGAATCTGTATTTTATCCCCAGGCCCGAGTAATGGTCCAGATGCTCCTCTCTGGCTCCAGAGGCTGAGAAAGGAGAGGACTCCCCAAAATGACATGCGGACCTCAGAGAGAAGTGGAGGGTGTCCTAAGTGGGGAGCACTGTGTGAGCGAAGGCTTGGGGATGTGTATGAGAATGTATGCTTGTCTATCTGTCTGTATACACAACATGTGTGCATGTGTTGGTGCTTCCACACATACGCCTTGAGCACACATGTGTATGTGTGTTAAATGCCAAGAAAGGATACTGCTTGGTGCCTCCTTGATTGGACTTGTGGATTTTCTTACCTCCCTACCATCTCCCCTGAGAAGCCTGGGGTCTTGGGTCCTGGGCTCTAGCTCCCTGTAGGCTCAGGACCCTGAGCGTTGTCCCCATCCAGTCCCCACAATATCCAGAGCAGTGACAAAATATTGATGAGACTAGCACACAGCGGAGCCAGCATCACCTCCAAATAGAGAAAATCTGACTCAATCCGTCATATATTCCCACTGTGAGGGCTGCTGGCAGCCCACATGCCACCCAGTTTTACTTCTTCGGGGCCCTGTGCATCTGCTCCCACACAGAATGTCACTCACAAGGGCCCAGAGAGGATAGAGGGGTGAATAAAACCAGTGACCTGTTCCGGCCCAGGCCCTTGGGCCTGTTCCCTTGAGCAGCCTGGTGTCCTCCTCTGTGCTCAGGCTGGGCCCATCTGGGTAGAGCCCAGGTTTCTTCTCATTGAAGGACCTGTCTGTGTTCCTGGGCTACATCGAGGAGCTGGTTTACTGACCTGGGGCAAGCAGGAGGAAGCCTGGCCTAGGGCCAGGACCTGGCCTCACCAAGGATTCTGTCCTCTCTGAACCTCAGCCTCTACATCTATAAAACTGGACTTCCAAACCTTGAGGCTCAGATGAGGGAACATGGCAGGGTTTCCGGGACCTGTGAGCTGCTGGGCCCACACTGAGCTGGTAACCACTGGGGCCTTTGCCAATGGGAGCATCTAAGGAGGTGGTGAACGTTTGGCCCAGGGAGTACTTTGAAAAAATTGAACTAGTGACCAACATTTTAAAAATAGGCAGTTTCTGAGGAAACGTTGGCTTTTGGCCTCTTTTGAAAAATGAACAGGGCCATTTCTGGTTACCTGACCCTTGGGTGAGCTGACCCCTGGTCCTTTCAGAAAAGGTTGACATTTCAGAAGAAGTGGGGTCTTCCCAGTGGCCCAGACAAGTGAGTGGACTGTATTCAAGTGGGGGAGGAGGGCGCAGCTGCCTCCTGGACCCCTCAGTGCACACCCCCTCTGTTCCCCACCCTTCAGTTCTAGCTGTGGTCTGGGAGCCTGATTTCCTGCTAGGTAGGAAGCAAGGAAGGAGTTGAGCCTTGAATGTGACCACTTTTCCTCCTCCGTTGCCTATCCTTCCCAGACCCATGGAGCCAGCTGGCAGGTTCTTCCAGAGCAGGTGTAAGCAAGCCAGACATTTCTTTTCTCCTTAATCCCTCAGTGAGGCTCCCTTGTACTCAGGCAAAGGTTTGTGCTGTGGCCAGCTCTGTGGAATCAACCGTTTGGGGCAGCGCTAGGAGAGCCTCTTTCCTCAGGCTGGAAGAGGGAGTTCGTAATCCAGCCCTTCTCAGCTGTGTGACCTTGGGGAAATAACTTGAGCTCTCTGGGCTCAGTTTCCTCACATGTAAAATACTTACTTCCACGCGCTGTCATAGGATCAAATGTGATCAAGTGTAAGAGAATTTCCTGACATAGGTCAGGCATACCATAGGGACTTAATAAGTATTTGCTGAAAGGAGGAGTTGAGGGTTCCCAGGCCTAGCAGTGCAGCCTGCACAGTTGCTCTGCAATGGAGACTGAGTAACAGTGTCCTGTGGCTGGCTGGGTCTGGATGTGCTGATAAGAATAAGGAGCCTCTGCCTTGGGACCTTGCCCTTTCCAGGCTTGGTGACTGGGATAATATGGGAGGAAAAAACAAAAGGTAGGTGTAGCTCCTTCCTTTTCCCATCCTTCACCCTTCTAGTGGGGACACAGCCTTTTCCCCATGAGTTGGGCCCCTTTCTTGAGTGAGGATGATCCCTGCCTTCTTCAGTGACTAGATTGTTGGCTGCCTAGTTTTCAACTGAAATGTAGAGTCTGGAGAAGCAGGGTATAGAGGGAACAGCTAGCCCCATAATCAATTGGTCTTGGAATTAACTCATGAGGTTGCCCCACCAAGACTTGTGAATGGTGGGTGTGAATACTGAGAAAGACACTTTACCCAGTTTTTAACCTGAAAGCACAGGTAGGGCAGGGATATTCCAGGTCTTCCAATGGGGGCACTTTAGGAGAGAGAGGACCTGAGGATCCTTTGAAAAGAGGGCCTCTCTCTTCCTTCTCCTTAATGCTGCCATCTGGCTGTCTTTCAAGCACAGCAATGGAAACCACTTCTTTCTCTCTGGGTGTGCTTTCACATCTGTGTCCCACAGGATGGGGGCTGCCCGGGGAAGATGATGAAAATGGTAGTGATAATAGCAACTGATGGCATTTACTGAGCACCTGGGCTGTATACCTCCTGCCACAAGCACCCTATTTCAGGGCTATAGACCAGCCAACCTTAGTGAGGCACAGCCTTTACATGAAAATTCAGATAGCAACAGAGCCACCGACAGGTGAGAGGGAGAGGTGCATTAATTCATGAACTTCACCAAAGGATTCTCCTTGGTGTGATGGCAGTGAATCTAAGAAATAGCTCCCCGTGTGTGCTTATGGTAATAGTCCATGTCTAAAATGTTGACTTACCTGTCCGGTTTTAAAGAACGTGTTCAGAGAACTAAGTCAGCTTTGGGGTTTAAAGAAGTCCTGCCTACTCCTGCGTGTAGCAGGAGAGGTATTTCAGGACCCTGGAGAGTACTCCGAACTCTGGAGGTGGGTGGAATAAGACATTGGTCAGGTTCATCCTGGGAAGTCATCATATGCATGGGACCTGGGCCTAGGGCCCTAGGGACATGACATACCCAAGTCATTTAGTAAGTCAGTAGTCTCATGTTTCCATGTGGCCTGACTGCCAGGGACTTCGTCCTCTGCAACAGAAGCAAAAGTAGAGGCAGTCCAGCTTGCTTCTCTGTGCTGAGTCTGCAAAGACACAGGTGTCACTTTCTGTACTCTGAAAAGTGTGTGCAAATAGAAGTATTGTGAGTTGAATCCTACTCTCAACACCACCCTGGGTGGCTCTGGGCTTGGGGGGCAGTAGTTGGTTGTTTGGATGGGCAGGGGTGAATGGTTACAGTCATGACTTCTGCAACCTCACTGTTTGAAAGTGAATCTCGGCTCTGCCTCTCTGGGGCTGTGTGAATTTGGGTGCATTACTTAACTTCTCTGTTATTCAGTTTCCTTATCTGTAAAATGGGTATGACAAAACACCTACATCATAGAGTGCTGTGAGAACTAAACATGACATACAGCATTGAAAGCAATGTTTGGCATGTGGTTAGTGCAGTAAAATGTTACTATTTTTTAAAAAGATTTATTTATTTATTTATTTGACAGACAGAGATTACAAGTAGGCAGGGAGGGAGAGAGGAGAAAGCAGGCGAGCTCGATGCGGGGCTCGATCCCAGCACTCTGGGATCATGACCCAAGCCGAAGGCAGAGGCTTTAACCCACTGAGCCACCCAGGTGCCCCCAAATGTTACTATTTTTAAATCCAAGCATTTCTGCCCCAGCTCTGATGCATGACCAGGTTCTTTTTTTTTTTTATGATCTTATTTATTATGAGAGGGAGCAAGTGCACACACAAGTGTGGTCAGAGGGGCAGAGGGAGATGAAGAAGCAGACTCCCCACTGAGCAGGGAGTCTGACACGGGGCTTGTCTCAGGATCCCGGGATCATTGCCTGCGCCAAAGGCAGATGCTTAGCTGACTGAGCTACTCAGGCACCCCAGTCTTGCTTGTAGGGTCAGACTTGGAAGAGGCAATTGCTTCCCGGGCTTGTAAGCTGTTGGAATGTCTGAGGAAGCATGGATTTGGGAACCGGGAGGCCCGAGTGCCCTGGGCCAGGGGCTCTGGGAGCCCTGAGGGGTGCTCCCTCCCTGCTCCTTCTTCATGGTGGTTCCAAGCATGATCTTGAGGAGCCAGCAAGACGCAGGCTCAAATCTTGGCTCTGGGGCTTATAGGCAATGACATTGGGTAAGTCATTATTGGCCTGTGAGAGACTCATCTGTGTCTGGCTATGATGACCCCTTGGCATGGTTGTACAGGGGATGAAATAAGAACATGGAAATAGAGGCCAAGGACAGGTGCTATGAGGGTTGCGTGGTCATGGTTGTCACATGGCTGTCTTCCTAATGTCTCTATTTCATTTTGAGTCTCTGCCACACCCCTCTCCCTCCCAGGGGATGAGATTCTCACTCCTTCTCTGAAGGAGTTCCCAGCATCAGTTCCCAGCATCTGGGAATAGTAGTGGTGGGGAGCAAAGAAGGCTTAATCAGGGATGGCTTCCTGGAGGAGGCCACTGAATACCAAGAGAAGGTGAGGTCTGAAAGAGAACAGGACAGAAGCGTAGTCAGAAGGGTCCTTGAAGGCCATGTTCAGCAAGACGATGTGACTTACCCAAAGTCGTACAGCTTGTGACAGAGCCAAGATTCCAACAAGGTGTGCCTTACTCCATGGTCTCTGTTCTCAATCAATCCCATAGGATAACAATTCCACGGCATGAGGCCAGGTCAGGGGAGAGGGGAGGGCCAGGAGCTAGACAAGGCGATGGACTTAGCCTCTCTCAATTCAGACCAGTTTTCCCCAACCCATGTGTGTGGTCAAATTCCAGATAAATGAAGAGACAACAGAGCTCTGACCCTTGAAGTCATAGAACACAAGAGCTGGAACTGTCCCAGTTTTAAGACAGATCTGCCTCTGTCTTAAGGGTTGCACCCAGGTGGCCTGGATGACTATTTAGCATCTCCCAGCCAAGTAACACAGAGAATCCCCGTTGGCCCCCAAACTGGCCTATCACCATACCTGAAAGTCCATTAGTGTGATTTGACTTTGGAAGAGATGTTGCCCAGCTGGGTTCCTCCTAGGAGGGAGCACATCTTTGGTCCTGCCCATTTTGCAGGGAGGGCACTTACCAGACCTTTCTTTCCTAGGCAGAAGGGGTGCAGGTCCTCGGAGGGGTCCTATCCCCCTGGCTTCACAGAAAGCAGGACTGCCATTTGAAGGGTTGGCTCGCCTGGCAGAAGGGCAGGGAGCCGCTGGGCCCAGCGAGCTGCAGTGGCGACGGCCACGGTCAGTGCCAGCAGCTCGCAGTGAGTAGGCAGTGTCAAATGGGGTGCGTTACTCTCCGTGCAAATTAAAAATTAAAATTAATCAAACACTCAAATTGATTTCCTTCCCGTCTGTTTGCTCTGCTGTGCCAGTCAGATGTCTGCCTGGCCGCCTGGTCAAGTTGAGCCCGACTCCAGGCCAGGACCGGGCAGCTCAGGCGGCTGCAGTGGTGTCTGCCACGGGCCTCGGAGCTGCAGGCACCTCGTTCCCACCTTGGGAAGTCGAGTAGGGGGTCAACCCAGTCGGGTCCCCCAGCCTGAGACCTGGTGCTGGGCTTGGAAATGGGGGCAGGCAGGAAGATATCATCACTCTGGTCCAGAGGAAACTCTCATGATGGGCCGGGAGGCAGAACCCTAGGAATACTCATGGGGCCATCACCAACTGACATTTTGAGTCTGGGTGTCTGGTCCCGTCTCTGATCTTAGTTTCCCCATCTGTGCAATGGGGAGAGAGGGGCAGATGGAATAAGTCCCTCCAAGTTCTTGCGCTGGCATATGGTCTGGTCTGGCCTTCCCTGGGAACGGACTCTCCTCCAACCCTTAGCCTGCCAGGGGCCCAGACCTCCCCAGCTGGGCCTTGACCTACCACTTACCACTGGGCAACTGTGGGCAAGTCACACACTTATCGCCCCCAGCAGCAGGGAGGAGTGTCTCAGCCTACAGGGGTCTGGGAAGGGCGCAGTGGGGCTGCCCACACTGCAGACAGTCGAGGGAGGCTGGTGTGAGGGTTCCGTGGAACAGGACTGTGAACCGGGCAGGAGTTAGCTTATAGTTCAACTGCAGTGGTTCTGTGGAAAAGGCCTTGGGGACCCCCTCCTTTCCTTGCCTTCCCCCCAGACACTCACCAAGTCCTGTCTCTTGATTTCCTAAGTACCTACCCTTGGACTGCTCCACGCCACCCACATCTCCTCACCTGGGTGGCCCCCATAGCCTCCTCTCTAGGCTCTAGTCCTCGGGTTTTACCACCTCCAATCCATCCTCCTCAAAGGAGCCACAAATTCTGATCTGATTGTCTGCCTCCCCTTAAAACCCTTCAAAGTCCAATCACCCTCCCATGACATCCAAGGACTCGGTGACCAGGCCTGATCCCCTGTCCTGCCTCCTCCCAGCAGTGCACACCCCTCGACAGTGTGGGTGCTTTCTAATTTTTCTGCAGTCCTCCCTCCCTCCCTCCCTCTCTGTCTTCGAACACCTTTCATGTGGCCAGCACATGCTCCCTGGAGCACCGCAGTGCCCAGGCCTGGGCTGGTGGGTGCGGTGGGTGCCAAGGCATCAGAGGTGACCCAGACCCAGTTGTGTCCTTCCATCCCACCCCCACAGTCCTCCTTCCCTCTACACCCTTGTAAATGCCTATGCTCCTTCAAGGGCTGCCATTCTATGGCCATTTTAGGAAAGCCAGATCAGGGCGATATCGGCCCAGGTGAGGGCTGTGGGCTCCCCACTCCCCTCTGAGGCTCAAGACCAGACTCTAGGGGCTCCTGACTCTTTGACCCTGCCAGCCCCCAGCTCCCCAGACCAACCTGTGCCCTCTCCAGAACTTGAAACCCTGGCCTTACTCTGTGGAAGGGGCTGTTTAAGTGCCTGTCTGCCCAGAGCTTGTGAGGCTCCCAAGGGCAGGGCCCTATGGCCTGGCACAGAGCACACTTTCTGTGAGTGGGAGCTGAATGGCAGGTCTGTCTCACCCCAGCCCCTGCCATAGCATCGTGACCTCCCAGGTCCCCAAACTCCCCCACCCCACTGGCCTCCCAAACTGCAACTCCTATCCCATCTCTTAGGAACAAGACCCCAATATCCACCCCTCCTGCTCCGTGTGTCTGTGTCCCCCACTGGTGATGATCTCAGGTTCCCAGGAGAATGCTTGACAAGGGGTCAGTGCCCCTGGTAGAGTAGCTCGAGCTGCCAGCTTCCTTTATCCTCCCTCCTACCTAGGAGACATGAGGAGTGAAGAATTATCCCCTTGGGAAAACCAAGGGCCGGAGGATCTAATTCGGCTTGGGGCTCGCTGCTGGCCTCTTGCTTTCTCATCCCTCCTCCATTCCTGAGCTTACCTTCCCTAGCCCTTCCCAAATGCACTATTCCAAGGGGCTTTTCTCTCCCCCTGCCCCTGAGCCCTCACCCACTCCTTCTATCAGATGTCTGGGAGGCCCTGTTGGCCTGTAGGAGCTGAATTGGATCCTTGGGCCCTAGGGCTCTAGGGCCTGGAATCTGGCTCTGGTGGGGTCATTTTGATTGTTTTATCTTTTCCATACCCTTGTTATAGGGTGTGACCAGAATCAAGCAGAGATGGCAGAGAGGACCTGTCAAATCGCTGCTTTACAGTGATGGGGGACCTGCAAGGGCAGGTATTGCCCAGTTATTTAGCTAGAATCTGAGTGGAGGCTGAGCCAAGGTGTCCTGCCCCCCTCACCACGCTGCCAGCTTGGCAGTCAAGTCTGAGTCCTCAGCATGGTCCTACCTTGTGCTAGGGTCTGGGCATTAGAAAAAAGGGTTAGAAATGATTGGTAGGTGCAGGCTGGTGAGCGATGGGCTGGGAAGCATTTGGAGGTGCTGTGGGACACTGTCCTCTGCTTCAGAACTCCAGGGCCAACCCAGAGCCACGAGGCTAAACTCCTTAACTTCTGACAGGGCCCACTAGAACCTGTGGCTCCGGCCCCATGCCCCCTGTAGCCTCATCTTCAGTTGTCTCTTCTCATGCTCTGACAATATGGGCTTTGTCTCCTTTGTCTCATTGCAGGGCCTTTGCATGTGCTATTCCTCTCTCTGTAGCCCCACTCCTAAAAATTAATGTCTACCCAACCTTCTGGGGCTAGGTCGAATGTCACATCCTACCTTTTCCTGATTCCCAAGACCAGCCTGGATCTCCACCTACCAGCCCCATAACTCTTCATAGCCCTGTCCGAGGTATAATTCCACAATTCTTTGCACAGTGGTTTGAATCCTTTTTCTTCTTCTGGACCCTAAGTTCTCTGATATGTATTCTCCACATTTGGCACAGCGCTGGGCGGGAAGTAAGCCCTTAATAAATGTTTGTGGAAAGAGGAGCGCCCAAATGGCTCAGTTGGTTAACTGTCTGCCTTCGGCTCAGGTCATCATCCCAGGGTCTTGGGATGGAGCCCTGAGTTGGGCTCCCTGCTCAGCGGGGAGCCTGTTCCTCCCTCTCCCTGTGCCCTTTCCTCTGCTTCTGCTCTCTTTCTCTCAAATAAGTAAATAAATAAAATCTTAAAAAAAATTAAAAAACATGTTTGTGGAAAGAAGGAAAAAACAACACTGTCAGTTAAAATCCTGGAACTTCACACCAAACCTTGGTTTCCTCCTTCTCTGGAATGGAAATGATAACACCAGGATCAGTGTGAGGGTGAGCCGGTAAATGAAGACTCCTGATACATAGTCGGTTAAGAATAAGGAGGAGGCCAGAGATTGGAGTGGGCAGGGGGTAGTTGAGGAAGGCTGTTCAGGGGTGGAAGGACTTGAGAGCTAGATGTATTGTGCCAGCCAAGTAGTAGGGATCTGGGGGAAAAGACTGGAGGTGGGGAGCTGGGATATGAGACGCACTGAGACAGCCTGGCTGGGGGGGGCGTTCTCTGAATCTTGGGTGGATCCTATTTATTTTTCAGCCTGACCCAGGAAGCCTGGGGTTGGCTAAGAAGGCCCGCAGGAAATGCCCACTGCCTCCTGGGACCCCATGTAGGTCTCTTGGCTCCAGGCTGGACCTGGCTTGGTGATGGGGTCTGGGACACTGCCAGGTCTCCCCCACTAGCCTACGCAGAGTGCTAAAAATAGTAGAGGGGCCCTGGGCGGGCATCTGCAGGGGCACTGACCCAGCCCTCGTGGCAGGAAGCAGCCAGCCCCCAGCTTCTGGGGAAGGAGCTCCTTCCTGGAGCTGCCCACACTGGCCCACCCCCAGCCTCTGGCCCCCAGGCCCCAGTTGCTGCTGTCTGGCAGTGGGGAGTGATTCCTCTAAGTGGGACTGTTCATTATTCATGCTTTGCCTCTCTGTAAAGCCTGCTGGGAACCAGAGGTGACCATAGCTCCTGGCCACCAGCACAGGGGCTGGATACAAGGGGATCCCAAAGAGACCTCTGTACCTGCCTGCCTCTGTGCAGAACTCTTGGACAGAAGGCTGAGGCCTGGAGCTGGGGAAGGAAAATAAGTGAGTTACGTTTATGCCCCCTCTGGGCAACTTAGGGAGGAAGTTGGGGCTCAGAGATGGTGTGCTACTTATCTGAGGTTGCACAGCAAAGCTGGGGGCATAAATTCCCAAGCATAGACACAAAGGCTGCGTGGCTCCCAGAACAGTAAAGTGGGAGAAACGGACTGGAATTGTTGCTCTGCTTGGATGTCAGGCACTCTGGGGAAAGGCTGTTTGTGTCTGTTTGGCTTCCCTGGGGTCCACCTGGAGGCCCTGGGAAGACTCCTCAGGAGGTGTGTTGAGCCAGAGCAGGCAAGAGCTATGAGCTCATCTCCCCTGAGGCCCCCAGGAAGTCTGGTACGAAGGCAGAGGAGAAATGGTCGGGAAAGGAGGGAACAGGAAGACAGTAAGGGCCTTTGGGATAGGCCATAAAGCCAAGCTCAGGTGCGGAGGAAAGAAAATGGCATTTGCTGAACACCTACTGTGTTGGGTCATTCATGTGCATTCTTCGTCCTCTCTCTCTCTGTTTTTTTTTAATATTGTGTTTATTTATTTGAGAGAGAGACAGAGCCGGAGGAAGAGGGAGACTCTCAAGCAGACTCTGCACTGAGCACAGAGCCTGATGTGAGACTCAGTTCTACAACTCTGAGATCACAACCTGAGCCAAAACCAAGAGCAGATTGCTTAATGGACTGTGCCACTCAGGTGTCCCTGTGTGCATTATTCTTTTTTTTTTTTTTAAGATTTATTTATTTATTTATTTGAGAGACAGAGATCACAAGTAGGCAGAGAGGCAGGCGGAGAGAGAGGAGGAAACAGACTCCCTGCTGAGCAGAGAGCCTGATGTGGGGCTGGATCCCAGGACCCTTGGATCATGACCTGAGCTGAAGGCAGAGGCTTTAACCCACTGAGCCACTCAGGTGCCCCTGTGTGCATTATTCTTTATGAATTCTTCATCAGCTTCCTTGGTAGCTGAGTATTTTTACTCCCATTGTACAGAGGAGGACACTGAGGCTGGAAGTGGCACCGGGTATCACAGCAGTGTGGACTCTGCAGGGCACCTTGATGGGGGGGAGGCGCCAAAGTTTGGCTCTCCCTGGACTCACATCACAGCCAGAGCGAAGCCTGGATTTCTCCTATTTCCAGCTCCCGTCAGCAGGGGGAGGCTGTGCTGCATCTGGCTGCAGGAATTAGGAGCAGAGATTGGGATTGGGTGTGTTTGGAGAGGAGAGGAGGCCCCTTTCAAAAGCTCCTGGATTCTGGAAGACCTTAGCCATGCCTCTGTGATGGCTGAGAGATGGGGAGGACTTCTGCCTAGATTCGCTAAGTGGCAGCTCTGTTGCTGCCCAAGAACAAAGTCGAAACTCATCAATTCAAGGCTCTTATAGCTTCTCTTTCCTCAAATACACCCCTCTTTCCCTATTTTCCACTATCATGTCTTCGCAGATGCTCTTCTCTTGTCATGGCATGTCCTTTGGGTTCCTTTCTGCCTGACCAACTCTTACTCATCCTTCAATACCTGGCTTCAATGCCACCTTCTCCAAAAGCTTTCCTGGACTTCCTCCACCCCCAAAAGTCCAGTCCATCTTATCTCCTGTTCTTTCATGTGTTTAAGGGCAGAACTGTGTCTAAATCATCTGTGTCCTCAGTATCTAGCATAGGATGGGACACACAATAGATGCTTAGTAAACAAATGGGCAACATCTCTCTGCAGAGGTTGGAGAGTGAGGGTATGTCTGGGGTGGAAGTAGGTGTGGGGGACACAGAAGATGAAATGCTTAAGCATCAGGCCTGTTCAGGATCAGGTTGACAGGGAGCCTTAGGGGTGTAATTAAAACATTATTTCTCAGGGGCATCATGAGGGTCCAGGGAGATCTTGGATGTGAATGAGTTCTGTAAACTGTAGTGTGCTGTCCCTGGTAGGTCCTTGTTCTCAACTTTGCCTTGTTCCCCTGAGGAGGGTGGAGAGAAAGGTCAAAGAATGAGGGAGGGGGCAGAGCAGCCCTGGTGAGGGTGGGGTGGCAAGGAGTGCAGCCTCTGCCATTGCCCCAGCTCTCAGAGGCAAAGAGTGGGTTGGATTCTGAGTGCTAGGGCCTGGCTTGGGACTCCCTCTCCTATGGAATCTAACACCATATCAGAGTTCGGCATGGCCCCAGAGATGATGTAAGCCAATGTCCTTCCAAGGAAGGGTAAACTGAAGCCCAGAGAGAGGCAGGCATTTGCCCAAGGTCACACAGCAGGAGTGGGAGGCCATCCTATGAGCCCTGTCCTCCAGCATGACAGGTGTCCTCATCCGGGGCTCAGATCCGGACAGCTGTTTCCTGATCCCCCCTCCCGGCCCCGCAGTCTCTGGCGCCCAGCACGCGCTGCCCCACACCCCAGCCTGCCCCTAGGCTTAGCCGCCAACGAGCATTGCGCGCCCCTTGGATGGCACGGTCCGGACAGCTCCCGACCGCCCTTCTCCTTGACTCACCTCCAGCCCCGGAGGGCCGGGATCAACCGCGGCGGACAGGGCGCCGCCGGCACCGCCCGGGCTGCGCCACCGCCCCGGACTGTTCCGGCGCGGTCAGGCCGCCCTCCTTGGCGCCCCCGGGTGGGGCAGGTCGAGCCCGGTGCGCTATCCCTTTAAGCCTGGGCGAGATGGGAGCTGTCAACGACAGCCGAGGCTAGAGCGGGACGTCGCCGCCCGCCAGGCCAGAGCCAGGAGCCGCGGAGCGAGCGGAGAGCGGAGGTGGCGGCGGGGCCGGGCGCGGCAGGTCCCCTCGCGGCCCGCTGAGCTCTCGAACCCTGGGCCCGGCGAGGCGGGCGGCGCCCAGTGTAATGCGGAGAATGTGAGAGGCAGCGCAGGGCGGTGGGGAGGAGGGGGCGCGAAAGAGGGCGGCGGCAGGATAGACGGAAAGACAGCGGGAGAGAGAAAGGACCGGGAACAGGGAGCAGGTGGGAGAAAAGAGAGGAGATAAAAGGCAGGGACAGGAAAGGGAGGCAGAAAGGAGCGAGAGAACACGCGGCACGGGAGGCGAGGAGTAGGGGGCCGGCTTCTTCGGGTGGGAGCGCCGCAAGCCAGAGTTGGGCGCCCCAGCCGGGGTTCGGGAGGCGAGCGCGGCCGGACCGGGCCGGACATGGTGGGGGAGCGGGGACGCCGGAGGGGCCCCCTCTGGAAGCGGCGGGGAACCTGAGGCGGGGCCCGCCGGGAAAGGGACGCAGGGCCAGTCCATAGGCCCCGCGGCCGCGCTCCGGGGGCTCCGGCGGGCCGGGGCAAGGGGGCCTTTGTGAGCGCCCCAGGAGTGCGGAGCCGGGTGTGCGCCGGCGGGGATGTGTGCGCGCCCGGGGCTGCGCGTGTGTGTGCGAGTGTGAGCGCCCGGGTGGGTGGGAGCGCGCGTTAGGGATTCTGCTGGCATCGCAGCGTGGAAAGCAAGAGGCAGGAGTGGGGCGCGCAGGGGAGCGCGGGGCCCTCCCGCGCACACGCACACGCCGCGCGCGCACACACATACACACACGCACACGCCCTCCCTGCCTCGCTCGCTGCCGCTGCCACCATCTCGGAGCCGAGCCCTGCGGAGCGGGAACCCGAGCCGGAGCGGGAGCCGGAGCGGAGCAGAGCCGAGCCGGGGAATGCGGGCCCGGAGCGGAGCAGCGCGCGAAGTGCGCGCCCCGGACGGTGAGTGCTGCCAGGCCGGGACGCTGCGGCTGGGCCGGGGCCGCCGGGGCGCAGGCGGGGGAGCTAGGGTATCTGCCCGCCGGCAGCGCCGCGTGCGCGGCCTCTGATTGGGCGGGAGCCTCAGGGGCAGTGGGTGGGGGTGGGGTGTGGGGTGCGCGCTCGTGGGGGGCGTGCACGCGCGGAGATGGATGAGGCGCGCTCGGCACCCCAGTCCATGACCGCGCTCCCGCCCGCTGCGCGGCCCCGCCTAACCCTCGCCTGCCGCCGGAACCCCGGCGACTTGGAGCAACTTTTTGTGTTGGGGGAGAGGAGATGGAGGCGTTTTAATGGTGGAATTCCGGCCTTGCCTTCCTGAGGAGAGAACGCGAGGGAGGAATGGGACGAGGGTGCCGGCTGTGCCGCCCGGCGGGCCAAGGGGTGCGTCTCCAGCACCCCATCGGCACAGCCGCCGTGTCACAGAAGTCCAGAGCCGCTCCTGTGACTCCTCCAGGGTCTCGCGGGACCGCGCGGCGACGCTTCCAGACCCCGGGGCCGCAAGGTCGTCTTTGCAGCCGGGCTGAGGACACAGGGCTTGAGGTGGGGAGTGGGGAGACGTGCCTGTGTACGCGTGTGTGTCCCCGCGCCTTCTGCTGCGTGGGACAGGCGGCTGAAAGAAGGGAACTGCCAGATAGGGACATTGCGTTAGACCTGGCCTCCAGGAGCGCCCAAGAGGCCAGGGATTGAAAGGGGAACCTCTAGGTCCCTGGCCTGGTGCACCGTCCCCCCATGCCTGTTTTGCTTGTTGGAGCCATGCTCCTGTGTGCTTTACCATGTGTCAGGGCTGTGCCTGTGCTGTGCACCGCCTCCCCCTTTCCTGTTCCTGAGTCTCCTTCCACACTCCTGTCCCGACAGTTGCTGGCGGCCTCAGGAACTTCCCAGGCCCCCTCCCCAAATGGCAGTCTTGCCCCTCCATAGGATGGATGAGGGGAAGTGGCCCCAGGTGGTGCCCCTGAGATGGAGGGACCAGTCCCCTCTAAGAGAGAAGCTCAAGGAAAGGTCAGAGGTCAGGACTTCCCCTATAAAAATCCTCCTTGCTTCTAGGGCAGGTTTTTCCTCCTCTAGGAAGTCTTCCCTGATAGCTCCTTGAATCTGTCCTCTGGGCTCGGGTTTCTGGGTTGGAGCAGCTGGGTTCCCCAGCAGTCCTTGTTCCTGTGCTCTTTCCTGGCACTCAGTGTGAGCCCCTGGGGGTCAGAAGTCTTGGTTTTCAGCCTATGTGTTATGCAGGATCTACCTGGCTCTCTGGGGGATGGTAATATTTTGTTTGAACAGCCTTCAGGCTTAAACCTTGCTTCCACTTCCTTATCTTTCTGGAGCCTTGTCAGCCACCTGGTGAGAGTGCAAGGCCCATGGACACAAGGCCACTCCATTTCACAGATGGGGGTTTTGAGACAGAGATGGAACTAGGAGAACTCCAGGCTCCAGGTGGCCCCTTTCCATGGGGAAGGTAGCCTTTTACCCTAGTCTTGGTGAGATGAGGAGGGACTCTGGCTACCTGCTGCTGGAGAGTCTCCTGGGGCAGCTGTCCTGCTGCCTGTGACTCTCCCCAAATGGGCAAGAAGGTGGGTATAGCCACTCTCAGCCTGCTTCTCCCTGGTTTGACTTCTGGCACCTCTTGTCCCCAGATTCATTAAACTTTGCTTAGATTTGGGGCTGGAGTCCACCTGGGCTCCGCTTCATGGTTTGCAAACTGGCTTCCTGTAATCCTTGGCACTGGGATGTCTGCATTGTTCTGGGGATCAGAGGGGTTTCCCCACTCCCAGCCTGGCCCTGTAGGCTAGGTCCTGGCATTGCTCTCTTGTGTGGGCCCTGGAATTCTTCCCACTCTCCTGAGATCTGCATCCTAGAGCCCCGTCTGGCCCAGAGAGCTCACCTCAGGGAGATGGCTTCCTCACAGACATCTAAATGGGCACTCGGGGGAATGGACTCTGGGGGCTGTTGGGACCACTTCTTACCCTGGTGGCCCACCTAAGGAACAGGAAGCTAGACTAGCTCTCAGCCCCATGCAGGCTTCTGTGAGCCCTCCCTCCCATGTTGACTTGATGGCAGCCTGAACTCATCCCCAGGGCCACTTTGGTCCTTAGAGGCCTCTGGAACAGGGAGAGCTGTTGCCCAGGGATGGCCAAAGCTCCTCCTGGGGTTGGGGTGCTCTTGTGTCCTGTGGTGGCTCCTCAACCTCTTTGCTGGCTTCATGTTCCAGTAACCTCTCCCTGCCTCTCCTAATTCCTCTCTGCCCTGCTCTCATTCAGTGGCCTTTCTTACCCATTGCTTCTCTTTTCTCTCTCTCCCCCCTTCTCCATCCTCTTGTGGCTCCCTGAGCTCTCCGCTTTCCTGCGTGTAGACTGATGCTCTGGTTGACCCCAGGTGGCTAGAGCATGGCCTGGTGCCTGCTTGGTCCCACTCCTGCCACCCAGGTCCACTTTAATCTCTGCCCAGCTTTTTCTGGCCCCCTTCCCACCGCAGGACTCCAGCAGGCTGAACCTGCCATTTGGGGTCTTGAGCCATGGAAGGGAGGGAGCAGGGTACCTCTTTGGCCCTAGGTCTGTGCTGTCAGGGGTGTGAATCCCATCCAGGTGCCCCTAGCTTTAGGAAGAGCCACTCCCCCTCAGACCTCTGACCTGTGGGACCCCTCCTTTCCCTCTGCAGCCAGTCCCTGACTCTGCTGTGGGTGTTTTAAATTAGAAAAGTGACATATTCTAAAAAATTCTGTGATAAGTTGTTGGGTGGGCTAGGCCTTGGGGTGATTTGAGTGGGGGGAAGTTTACCCCTGACCACTCAGGCCTCCTTTGGGGGGAACTGGGGGCCACTCTGGCCAACCAGAGTCTCTTCCACGGGTTTCTGGGGCTTGCACATCTGCTCCTGAGAACCATGACTTGGCCTTGCTTCTCATTGCCTAAAATTCTCCAGTAAGGGGCTTGCTCCACATTTGGTGTCCTCTCTTGGTTTGAGGCCTGGGCTGAGTCCTGGGGATTCCAATGACAAGCCTGGGTCCCTCCCTGGGTGGGTACTGGAAAGGGACACAGGTATTCACTCTGGGTATGAGGCCGAGTAGGCTGGGCAGCTGCAGAGGGACGTGAGACAGGGTTCAGCAGTGGGTTGTTTCAGGTGGACTGGAGGCTGGTGTGTTTTGACCTGCTTAGATGTTTCTGGCACTTGGTAGAAGCCCCGTGAATATGCTGAATGCATAAGTGAATGGAGAGCATGAACAAGGGAGGGCTTTCCAGGCAGATGGCATGGTGTTAGCATGGCGGTGGGAAGCACCGGGCATGGGTGGAGCATGTTTGCAAGGGAGTGCTCATGCCGAGGCACAACTGGCCTGGGGCAGGTTGGCACAAGACCCAGGAGGGTCTGGAGTGCCCAGCTGAGAGTGTGGGCTGATTCCACATTCAGGGGCTGTGGGGTGGAAGTTCTGGAGGGACGGGTGAGTAGATCTGCAGTTTCAACATCTCCCTCTAGTGGTTGTGGGAAGGGTTGGTCAGGGGACCGGGAGGCTGGGCTGAGGCTGCCAAGGGAATCCAGGCTGGTGGTGAGGGCAACAGGATGGTTTTCCACCCCAGGAGGGTGGAGAGATTCCACCTCGGGGAGGAGCCATGTGGGGCGGAGGAGGCCATCCATGCCAAGTTGGGCAGGGCCTCGGGGATATCACGGGTCCCACCACCGGGTCAGAGGGAGGTGGCAGGTGTCCGAGATTCACAAATACTGGCCCTCCCACTGGGTATGCTTGAGCAGGTCCCCTGATCCCTCCCACCTCTGTGTCTAGGACTGCAAAACAGATAAGTTTGTCTCCCCGGAGACCTGGGGTGGGTTTGGGTGGAAGTCTGTGACCATGGAAGTGGGCTACAAAGAGAAGGGGTAGAGTGCTGGTCACACTTCTCTTGGACAGAGGAAGAGTTAGAGGCCCAGGGACGGGTGGTGGCTTGAATGAGGTCACAGGACAAGCTGGGGGCAGGGTGTTCCTGCTTGGGGTTTTCCTGGCTGGGCCTTTGGTCTGCGGGGCAGGGGTGGGTGGCATGCCCAGGGCCTTGAGGCCTCTGCAGAGGAAGTCCTCAGGCAGTGGCTTCTGCAGTCCAGCTGTCAGGGAGCATATGGGGCCATATGGCCCCTGAATCAGGGGAGACGCCAGCCGCTGAAGGAGAAGAAGCGGCTGCCATCTTGGCCTTCTGGATCTACGTGGGCACTGCCAGCCGTTGGGGTCGAGGTGGGAGGAGGCCAGAATGGAGCCTCGGTGTCCAGGTTGGTTTGGACATGAAGCTTGGGTCTTGGCAGATGGTCCTGTTCCAACACCCATCTGCCAGAGCGGCTGAACAGGCGGCTTCAGGCCCAGGCCTGATCCAATTAGGCCCAGGCCAGCTGTGCCAGCCGCCCTCCACACTCCCCCTGCCCCCCAGCTCGGATGGCCAGGTGGTGTTAAGGCCGTGGGTGCTATGGGGCATCTGCTGTCGGGGCTTCAGGGCTCAGCGGAGTATGTGTGTGACACGCAGCCTCGCCCTGGGCGTGGGTTCTAAGCTCTAAGATTTGGGGGGTGTGGAAATGGGTCCTTCGAATCAGCCTGGGGTGGTCAAAAGGGCGTGGGCATGGATGGCGTCTGGATCTGGGTCTGAATCCTGGCTCAGCTGCTTCCAGGCTGGGTGACGTCAGGCAAGGCCTTTCACTTTTCTGAGCTTCGGTTTCCTCATCTGTACCATGGGAGAGTGATATCACTGCCTCGTCGGGGTGTCCTGGGTGTACTTTGAAGTAACACACGGAAAGCACGCACTGGCCTAATGAGTACAAGAATCTCAGGGAATGTTGGTTCATTTTTGTTCTCTGCTGGGAGAGGGAAATGAAGCCTCTCAAAGTATCCATATCTAGACTGAAGTAGAGAGAAACCTTATTATTACTATTTTCCAGAACAAAATCTGCTTTACAGTTTTCTGTAAGTTTTTCTACTCCTTCCCTCCTCTAGACCTCATGGCAGTTCTGTAAAGGAGGCAGAGAGCCTGCCCGTTTCACAGATGAGGAAACCGGGAAGGGATTCTCAGAGTTGCACAGCAAGCTGGGCGGACCCTTGGTCCCAACAATTGCTCCATGGGTTTTCTTCCCAAACCTTGGGGGTAGAAGCTGGGAGAAGTGGGTCTGTATTCAATGAGGCCTGTCTAGATCAAGCTTGGGAGTCCTAAAGTTTCCTCACCCAGCTCTGTCTTCGTTATAGATACAGGGACAGGCTGTTATGGTGACAAGCAGTCAGTCTCAGCTGGGGCGGGTATGGGTGACCATCAGTGGGGCAGCATGTACACCCTCTGCTCTGCTGGCTGGGTGGGAGTGGGGGTGGGGACTGGGAGGAGGGAGGAGGGGACCTTCACCTCCTGGTGAAGCCCAGGCCAGCAGGGCTCTGCCATTTGGGGAGGGCAGGGAGGGCACTGGGCTCTGCCCCTGACCAGCTGTGTGACCTTGGCCAGGTCAGCATGTGGGCCTCTTTGAGTCTCAGCTTCCCTCTTTGTAAATGGGAGAGAATTACCTCTGTGCCCACCTCACAAGCCTGTTTTCAGGCTCAACTCTAAATACCCATTTTAATTTTTATTTTTTAAAAGTTTTCTTTCTTTTTTTTTTTTAAATTTTATTTATTTATGTGCCAGAGAAAGACATCCTGGGATCATGACCTGAGCTGAAGGCAGACGCTTAATGACGGAGCCACCCAGGTGCCCCGAAATACCCATTTTTATTTTTGTTTTTATTTTTTAAGATTTTATTTATTTGATAGAGAGAGACACAGTGAGAGATGGGAACACAAGCAGGGGGTGTGGGAGAGGGAGAAGCAGGCCTCCCTCCGAGCAGGGAGCCCAATGCGGGGCTCAATCCCAGGACCCCGGGCTCTTGACCTGAGCTGAAGGCAGATGCTTAAAGACTGAGCCCCCCAGGCACCCCTCAAAATACTTGTTTTTATACGGACGTGCCGTTCTACAGCCGTGAGTCCAGGAGTCCCCAGTCCTGTAGCTGCTGGTCCTGGGATCATTCAGCGATTCACTTTAGGGGTGCTTCTTCTGGGCCTGGCTCTGCTAGCCGCTCTGGGGACAGAGATGAGCCACCTCAGCCCCTGCCCTGTTGGGGTGTGCAGCCCGCACTCAGCAGCAAGCATGCATGCAGTAGTTATTAACGGTCTCCCAAACCCACGATAGTCATGGTCACACTTGCACTCAGCGCCCTTGAGTGCTCCCTGTTGCCTTCAGGCTGGCGACTGGACTCCTCAGTGCGTTGCATGGGGTCTGAGCCTCCGTTCCAGCCATCTCCCTCTGGTCCCCTGTGTGCACTCAGGTGCCAGCCAAATGCCATCACTGTCCCTTTCACACCTGTTGTGGCTTTTTTCTTCCTCTGGGGTCTGGCCGTGCTGTCCCTACCACCTGGTGCCTTCTTCCGCCTCTGCCCTTGTGGTTCCCTCCCACTGTTTAATATTCGGCCCACGGCCCACGTATTTCAAGTCCCCAGCTAGAAGTAGCTGCTTTTTCCTTGGGACTGTGCACCTACTGTGTGCAAGGCCTAGTGTATGGGCGGCCTGGGAGCTATGGTGGTTTATCTCTCTAGGATGCCTTGGTGGCAGGGACCAGGTTTTTCCATCCTGGGTACCGGCCATGTCCAGGGACCTGGGGCCAGACAGGCTCAGAGGCATGAGGGGAAGCCCCCAGCGCCCCTGTGGCCAGCACCACTTCCTCCTGCCTCTTGAGCCTGGGGATGTGGGCGAGGCCTGGGACATCTACTTGAAAAGCCCCTGAGTTATGGATGGATTTTCTGCTGAGGTGCTCACCTCAAACACAGCCTTCCCTGCTCCTGGAGGCCCCACCAGGTTGCGGCCGGGGTGCCCAGTCATTGGCCACACATAACTGGCTCTGGGGAGTTGCATGGCGTTGACAATTAGTGATTGATTATTTGGGGTACTGATAATTCTTCCATTGTTGATCGGTGGAGGGGGCCTAGCCAGTATTGGTGTGGGTCAGCCGGGCCTGGCTGGGAGACTGTGACCATGGCCACTGACTTCCTGACCGGGAAGCTCCAGAAACGGGAGTCAGAGGAAAGGAGGTGTAGGCCACACTGTCTTAGAGTGGACCTGCCAGGGCTGAGGTAGAGGGTTGGGGAGAAGGGGAGATTGGGATGATCAGGGAGCTTTTGCTCCCTTCTGCCTCCCTCTGTCCCCACTTTCTATGTTCTGTCTCTGGTCTCAACTGGCCCTGGGTCTCAGCTTTCCCTTCTGTTAAGTGGGGATCTCAGTCTTTGGGGTAACTCTGTGCCTTTGAGTGAGACAGCCCAGCTGTCACTGACTTGTCCTCATTTGTGCTGAATGGGTGGGGGCGTTCTGAGGCTCAGAGAGGGTAGTGGCCCCTTGGTGATGGGAGCCACCATCACAGTCCTCAGCCCAGGGCTGCTCCTCAGAAGGGAGAGTGAGTTGGTGGGTGGGAGGGGCGGACAGTTGTCTCTCTCAAGTGCTCTGTCTGGCTCCTGAATGTGCTATGGCTTCTCAATGTGGAGTCAGGACTCAGTGGAATTTGTGCAAAAGCGATTTCTAGGGAAACCACATAAAGGAGCCAGCGGGAGAGATGTTTAACCTACTTGAGAGACCTAGCTGCCTTTCAGGATCACCAGGAGCACAGGGCATTGTGTGTGGGGCTCCTGGCTCACGTCATCAAGGTCTTTTTTTTTTTTTTAACTTTTCTTAGGAACATTTCCAAACATACAGAAAGGTAGAGAGACTAGAATAGGAAACCTTATATAGCCTCACCTAGATTTAACAATTGTTGACATTTTGCCACATCTTTTTTTCCCCAGAGTATTTTAAAGTAAATTATAGACATCATGCCATTTCACCCCTAAATATTTCAGCATTGGTCTCTGAAAGATATGAGAAAATTTCTGTTTAACCTCAAGTGGTCATATATTCCTTTTCATTTTATCCTTCAGAGATGAGGATGCTGTCAGATGAGGGGACTGAACCCTGAGAGGTGGCCTGACCTATCCAAGGTCGCAGAGCAAAGAGGGGTAAGGGAGGAGAGGTGGGACCTAGGAGGTGGCCACAGGTGTGTCAGCCTGGGACTGGCAAGGTCACCAGGGGGAGGGGGAGGGCGTTGGTGGTCCAGAGCTGGGCAGGTGGCTGCAACAGGATCCCCATCTTGGGGAGGGGGTTCCTCTTGCTCAGGCTGGGGGTTCTGCCTGCAAACAGGAAGTGACTGTCTTTTAGGTTAATCTGCTCTCTTCCTTTTGTTTGCTGCAGGATTAATCAGGAACTGCAGCGTCAGGGAAACCTAAAACAACGTCTTGTTTATTGTTTAATTTAGGAGAATGTTATCAGGCTCTGGCCATACAAGTGAGGGGAGCTTCTGCTGGCACAAGAAGTAGGGCTGCCCCCACTAGCCAGCTTGGGGGGAACAGTGGGGAAGACAAGGGTTGGGCTTGCCTGATAGGAAGGTTTAGGATCCCAGTCTGGACTATCATTGGAGGGGGGGGATCTGAGGGAACTGAGGTATATGTATCAGGGCTTGGGGCTGAGCCTGAGATCTGGGCTGGGCTGAAGACTGTACCTTCAGAACAGATGGGAAGTGAGGCACCAGAGGGGTGAGCTTCTGGCGTGCATGTGCGCGCTTGCGTGCGCTGGAAAGGGGGAAAGCCCTGGATGCTTCTAGCCATACTGAGGAGCTGTCCTCTCTCCTGCTCTCCTGTCTGAGCCCAGTCCTTCCCTGGGGAGACTCTTATAGGACTGGTGTCTTCTGCCAGCTCAAGACAGGTGTGGGCCTCCTTGGGCTTCCTTGTCTCCTTGAGGTCAGGGGATCCTGCCCCCAGCACCCCCACGTGCTTGGGACTCCTTATTCGGCTGTTAGTAACTTAGTATCTCTTGATTTTGCCAGTGTCACTGAGGTCTCGGGTATGGAATTGGAGAAAGTTGGAACTAGAAGGCAGCCCCAGAGATTATCTCAATTTTGTTATGGGTTTCAGGAAGGGAAACTGAGGCACAGGGCGTGGTTATCCTTGTCTCAGGGCTCACAGTGAAAAGCACTGTAGAGCCTTGGCAATAGTCTCGTGTCTGGCTTCTCAGTTGCAGGAACTCCTGCTACTGGTCTGGTTGGGCTTGTGGTTTAGACACACCAGTGCTCCCGGTGTGCAAAGGGGAGGAGGCAGGCCCAGCTGGGAAAGGGCTGTCAGTCATCCCTGGGGTGGGCCCAGGTTCCCCTATTAGGGCCTGCCTCCCTCTGTGGATGTGTGTGTGTGTGCATGCACACACACACATGCATGCACTGTCACGCACTCCTAGTTACTTATCAGGGGGGAGAATGGGCGTGCAAGTCAGGAAAAAGGCTATAATGGGGTGTCCTGAGGTCCAGGCATCCAGGGCTAGGAGTTGTCTGCTGTTCTCCCATCTTTGTCCCTGCAATGAGGAGAGCCCTGAATAGTGCTATTTCTCGAGGACAGGAATTAGGGCAGGAGAGGCCCCTGGGAGAGAGGTAACCAGAGGGAGTGCAAGAGACAGAGACATCAAAGCACTCTCTGATCCCTGGTCTATGGTCTTATGGTGCTACCAAACTCTGCATCAAGCCTGTGTATTCTTGGCAGCTGGGGAAGGAGAGGAAAACAACCCAAGCTTGCACAAGAGGCTGGATGGGGCCTGTATGATCTGGATGATGTCACCACTCCTCCTGGTACAATAAGGCAGGTAATGGGCTCCTTTGGTCCCAAGAGTGAGGCAGGGGGGGACACGGTATGGGTGTCAGCCTGTCTGTGGTGCATGGAAAGGGGGCTGGGAAGGGTCAGAGGAAAGAGGGCAGGTCCTTGTTGCCCCTTCCCCCCTCCCTTTCCTCTGCTCTCCTAGTGCTGGAGGGATAGGGCGAGCACAGTGCCTGGAGTCCAGGGGGCAGGTGGGACAGTTCCTGCTGGAACCGAGGCAGGGCACAGAAGAACAGGACCTTTATTTATTTATTTTTTTTAAATAAAAAAAATATATTTTATTTATTTATTTGACAGAGAGAGAGAGATCACAAGTAGGCAGAGAGGCAGGCAGAGAGAGAGAGAGGAGGGAAGCAGGCTCCCTGCTGAGCAGCGATCCTGACGCAGGGCTCGATCCCAGGACCCTGAGATCACGACCCGAGCCGAAGGCAGAAGCTTAACCCACTGAGCCACCCAGGCGCCCGAACGGTACCTTTATTAATGCACACAACTGCCCTGCATGGTGGAGATCATGGGCTCTGTTTTACAGATGAGGACACTGAGGCTTAGAGAGTTTCGAAGCTGGTCAATGAGGAGCCTGGGATTTGAGGCTAGAACATCCTGGCTTTGCTGGACCACGCTGTCTTCGGGACCTGGCTTCTGCTCTTGGCTATACCTTTTACTGCTGTTCCCTGGGCCTTGGTGTTTGCCTTTGGCCAGTGGGGCCTGGGGGGTGGCTGAGGGCTGCAGCCACTGGCTGGAGGGGAGGCTGAGCCTCCACCAGGCCTGTTAGACGCTAGAGGTTCTGGTTGAGGCTTACTGCTGTTCTCAGGAGGGATCCTTCCTAGCCAAGCTGAGTGAGAGGCTCCCCGGCCCTGTGCTGAGGGATTGGGCTTCTGGGTGTATGGAAAGCCCTTCAGAGCCTTCCGCCCTTTTTGCTCCTAGCTGGTGGGTGCCTTCTGTGCATTTATCAGGTGACTGCAAGGGGTGGGGGAGCCCGTGTGCATATACATGGGCCATCCAGAGGCCTGGGGAAGCCTGTTTGAGCACTGAGCATGGAGTAGGGCCAGGCTTTCATTGAACACCAACTGTTGGTCACAGGACTGGGGGATTTACATACACTACCTCACTTAATCCTAAGAACAACCCCGTGAGAGATGGACTATCACTATAGCTGAGGCTCAGAGAGGCTGAGAAACTTGCAAAGATCACACAGCAAGTGAGTGGGGGAGCTGGCATTTGAAACTAGGTATGAGCCGGGGTCTGTGCTGCTGCTGGGAGGAGGGCAGTTAGGTTTTAGGAAGGACCTCTGGTGGCTGCTCTATATTTGGAGAGAGGGGACCAAGGGTCAGGTGAAAGGTGGAGAGAAGAGGCCTCCTGGGGTCTAGGGCTGTATGTCCTTGGCTCTGGGTCTGTATCCTCAAACCTGCTTTAACTCCCCTCCAGGGGAGTGGTGCACATTCCTATGGTTCCTGATCAGACAAAGGCCTGGAGGTGGGACAGAAACAGGGCAGTGTGCCATGCTGAGAGTATATGGAGATGAGGGCATGTGGGGGGGCGGGCTGTGCAGGCTTCCAATGCCGGCCTGGAGCCGTAGATGTTCTCTGGATTTGAGTGGGGCCAGGTCTGAGGCTTGGAGGAATGGCTGTCTGGTGGCTGGGCTGGTTAGTGGCCATGGGCCATGGGTGAAGGGGTGAGAGAGCAGAGGGCATCTGGAGGTTTCTTCCCGCCTTGTTCTGAGCCCCTATCAGTATAGGCCCAGTTCATCTTTGCCTGTCTCTGTTCTTTGCTCTCCCTTTCCCGGCCTCCTAGAGTATGGAGAGTGGGGAGCCGGGGGTCCCTTGCCCCTCCCAAGCCCCTCCCTTGGAGGCTGTAAATATTTTATCTCCACCATCTCCGCTGCGGAAATTGCTGCTTTTAACACCTTTTTTCCCTTTTGCTTGATACAAACGAATGCTGGAAAAATTCTGTGCTGGGCGCTCACTCTGTCGCTTCTGCCTGTGCCCAGAGTCCCCTCCAAAAACTCTAATTGCTTTTAAGCTGCGATAGTTGGCAAAAGCAATTTTCTTTACATTATGGAAAAAGGGGGAAAAATCCACCACATTTTCTTCTTCCTTTTTTTTTCCTAACCTTTCGTTTTGAGTTCCTCCTCATGGCTGCTAAGAAGATTCTGGGAGAGAAACGGAGTAGAGAGAGATGTGGGCGGGGAAGCAGAAGCATGCTTGGAGAGGGCCTTTTGCCTTTCCAGTCCTCAGTTTCCCCATTTAGAAGGTGGTCCTATGTCCGTTCATTCATTCAGCAGACATCCTGGAGCACACCCCCGGGGAGCAGCTCGAGGGTCAGGACTGGCTCTGTCTTTGCTGCTGCATCCCCAGCACCAGTCACAGAGTGTGACTCAGAGTAGGAGCTCAGTTAAGATCAGCGGACTGGATCAGCAGCCCCACTGTGAGCCAGGCACTTTGCCAAGCCCCCGGGGCAGCCGGGGCCACAGGAGCTCACTGATGGGTGAGGACCCTCCAGACAAACATTGCTGCATTTCTGAGACCTCATGCAGGAGGCTGCTGGCTACTTAGGATCCCAGCACATGGTAGGGCAGGGCAGTAGGGAAAAGCCGCCCAGGGGAGGGCCTGGGCTGCATTGTGAGGAGGGGGAAGGAGTGTGGCAGGTGAACAGAGGCCAAGGAGCAGGGAATTCCAGACAGGAAAAGCACGTGCAGAGCTGAGGGGTGGTGAGTGCCAGAGCTGAGGGTGGGGTCTGGCGGAGGAGGAGGAGGTAGAGGAGGAGAAGGAGGAGGAGGAGGAGGAGGGGAGGCTATCTGGCTGGGTCCCCGAGTTGCCTGGAAGAGCTTTCCATGGAGGTGGGGAGTTTGGACACGATCCCAAGGGTGAGGGGGAGCCCTGGAAGGGTTTGGAGCTGAGGACATGTTGGAGGAATCCCTTTGGCTCCACAGCAGGGGTCGGGGAGGAGGGGCTGCCCACTGTGAGGCTGGTCCTGGTGAGCTGGCAGGAATAAGATGGGATCCAAATTCCTGGTGCTTCTCTCCTCTGCTTGTGCTATGACAAGAGGTGGCCCAGGGAAGCCCTGGGCCCTGGGGTGAGGGCCCCCAGGGTAGGAGTCCAGCTCACAGTCCTCTGTTGCCAGAGTCAGTCAGGTTTGCCTGGCTCTCAGTTCCTCAAGACCCTTTAGGGTGTAGAGAGCCTTCTGACCCCTGACCCCTCGGTGACCTTAGAAACTACCCCTGAGGTGGTGGAGTCATTTCCCACTGCCAGGGATTGCTCCCGGGTTTGCCCCAGGGTTGTATAGGTAGGTGGAGAGGGCCTGGGGATTTGAACCCCGGTCTCAGGGCCCTAGCTGGCTGCCCCCACCCCCTCTGCGGTACTCTCCTCTGCCCCAGCCCTCCTCTCTTCTCCTCCCCTCCTGAACCCTGTGCTCCTTCCCTGTTTGCAGAGCGTGTGGGGCTTTTCAAAAGCATTAATGATAGAAAATAAATTGGAATCGGAGAGGAATCATCGCTGGGCATTCTCGGAGGGCCGCCTCTGCCCTCGCGTCTCTCAGCCATATTGAAGTCGGCAGCCGGACCGGAATATGAATGAGTCCGGGGCGGCATTGCTCTTAATCTGTCGGGGAGCCCTCCCTGGCCAGACGGTGCTCTCCGCTCTCCTCTCCGGCAGCTGCACTGTTTGCAGTGAGGCCTCAGCAGCTGCCGGGCCTCCCCAGCCAGGACTGATTTCTCTGGGATGGAGTCATAGTCCACAGCTACAGCTGAGGGGCAAGGGAAGCCTTGTGCCCAGTCCCCTCTCCCCTTCAGCCCTAGGCTGGAGACGCAACCCCGAGACTGGCCTGGGCTGGGTCAGGCATCCATGCCTGGGCTCAGGTAAGGGAGGTACCTGTGGAACTGCCAGAGGCTCCTTGGGGTCTGGATTCCTCATCTGGGCATTCAGGGCCCCTTGTGAACTTGACCCACTTCGTCTTGTCTCCTCCAGGAACCCTTCCTTGATCACTGCTTGGCTCTGCTTGCACCCCTCGCTGATGAGGAGCTAACACCCTCCCCAGGCAGCCCTGCCCTCTACCTGAGGGAGGTTTGCTCCCCTCCTCCTACAGCATGCTTAAATTTCCGTCTAGTTTGGTGCAGTTTCAAGGCTCACAGACTCCCAAGTCCCCTCTCCCTGGGGACCCCAGTTAGAAACTCCTGCTTTCATCATTCCGCATGTGACTTGAAGAATGTCACCAGTCTCCAGTCCATGCTCTTTCTGCTCTGACCCCATGAAGATGCCACTCTATGCCCAGCTGGGGTTGAGCGCTATGATCACCCACTCATTCTTTCCACAAACACGAGTCCTTGATGCCTTGTCGGTGCCAGGCCTGTGCTGGGCTCTGGGCGCAGAGGAGAGCAGGACCCACCCCTGGCCCTGGAAATCATGTCCGTCAGCACTCACTGCTTGGGGCGTCAGGATAGGACAGAGGTGTTCCCGCCCCAGCCTTTTGGGAAAGGCCTCTTGGAGGACACCGGGGACTGGTCAGGGAGGGGTGGCATCCCTGCAAAGGAAGCGACAAACACAGAGTTTTCCAGGCCTGTTTCTGTCATGGTGGCAGATGGCCCAGTCTGCGGATGGGAGGGGAGCCCTGGGAGGCACAGGGTCAGGCATGAGGCTGAGGGCCAGCTGGGGATGGGGCTCTGCTGTCTGCCACCTGCTCCTGGCCTGTCCGCAGGTCTGCTGGCTGCCTGTGTGTTCTGACATATGCACGCATGCTCACAAATGCACACAAACATGCACACATGCAGTCCCACTGACTCTAACTGCAGACGTGAGCACACACGCACACCCTCCAGTTCCTCACCACAGACCTTGTGGGCTCCCCTCCTCTGTGAGCATTGCATACCTGCACACACCGGGCCCCGTTGCCTGGTGGGCGCATGGGCTCACCCATCTCCTCTCTTTATACAGAGAACCCTGTAAGATCCCAGAGCTGAGCCTCAAAGACCCCTTCCCTCGAGTTTTATGCCAAGACCCTTTCAGGTTACCCCTGTCCCCTGGGCTCCCCCTGAGCCGCAGCCTATAGTTTCCCAAAAATGTTATATCCCAGGGTTTTCTGGACACCTTGGGAAGCCTCCCATGCTAGCCGAGGAGAACCAGAGCCCAGCTCAGGGGTCAGAGGCCCTGGCATTAGCCCCAGATGGTCTGGATCATCTGTGTGACCTTGGGTAAACTTCTGGCCTGTTGGCCTTGGTTTCAGGAGGCAGGCATATGGGCTGCACTTTCTCCAGCATAGGTTCTCAAACTTATTCCAGAGCCTGGGTGTCTGGGAAGGTGCCTGGGGGCTCTGGAGGCTGGGGAGGAGCTGGGTAGGCCCCTTCCCTTCCCATCACAGCACGGCTGCTTAGATCTGCATTTTATATGAAGGTTCGGGCAGGACTTAAAAGGAAAAACCCATTAACTCTTTATTGATTTTGTTTTTCTTATTACAAAAGAAAATCCAACAGTGCGTTTGTGGATAAGAGCCCATGGCAGCCCCTTCATCCCCTCCTAGGAGGTGTTCACTGTAACATCTGGGTATTGTCCTCCAGCCTTTTGGGCCATATACCAACAAATTGCTATTTATAAAAATAGGCTCATTCTGAAATAGCATGGTACAGCTTGGTTTTTTTCATATTGTTATACATAGATATGCCTCTTTCTGTCAAATGGCTGCAGACTATGCCAGAGTAGAGATGTGCTGGATTTTATATGAACATTCCTTTATTGATAAGTACTGAGGTAATTTCTAATTTCTTGCTTACTCTTACTAGCGATACTCTGTGAGCATCCTTGAATATTTATAAGTGAGTGTCTCTGCTATGGTTTCTGTAGGAGAAGCTCCAAAAGTGGACTTACTGGTTTATAGGGTGTGTGGGTTTAAAGCGTTATCCGATATTGCCAAATTACCCTTCCAAAGGTTGAGCCAATTCCCCCTCCCTCCAATGGCCGATGAGTGCTCATTTCCCTACATCCTTGCCAGCACTGGTTGTTATCAATCATTTTAATTTTTCCCAATCTGATGAGCAAAAAATGGTATCATGTCATTTTCATTTGCATTTCCCTGATTGCTAGTGAGATAGAACATCTTTTCATACATTTATTGGCCAATTGAGTTCTTCTAATTCACTGTCAATTTTCTTTTCTTCTGTCTTTTTTCTTATTGATTTGTAGCGGCTCTTTGTATATTAGTGATGTTTCCTTCCAGTGTCTCACTTGCCTTTTAACTTGCTTATAGTGTCTCTTGCCGCACAGATGTTTTACGTGTTTATATACTTGGATTTATCAAATTTTCACTTTATGGCTTCTGGATTTAATGTCTGGCATAGAAAGCCTTCCCCCACTGCATAAGATTTCATTTCAAATAAGAATTTTATTGCTGAAAAATCTTTGCAAAGCTTCGGTTTGCAGGCTTCTCCTGCCAGCTGCAGCCCTGGCTCTGGGGGAGGGAGGGACGGCGCGTCTGTCCCTTCTTTTCCGTCACTGCCTTTCCCTCCATCTGTCTGGCTTTGGAGTCATGGTCACTCTGTATCTCTTTGGGCCTCTGTCTCTCGTGTGCTCGCCCCCTCCTTTCTATGTCTCTGCTGTTTTTCTACCCCTAGCTGGTTTCCTGTAGGACAGCAGTAATTAGGGACAGGTGATGGCAATTGTGGCAGTCCTCAGTGGGTTGGGAGGCTGGCAGGGTTGGAGGAGAACGTGCCCAGCCCCCCTAGCCTAGCCCCAAGTCTTGTGGGCTGATGGGGCAGGCTGTGGGCAAGTTTTTTTTTTTTTTTTTTCCCAGAGACACTCGTTTCCTGCTGGGAGCCTTAGGGCAGTCTCTGAGCCAAGCTAAGTCTCCCTTCCCCTGGGAAGCCTTCTTAGATAGTTTCTTTTGTCACTTCCATGGTCCTAGACCCGGCCTCTCTTTGTCCTCACTCTCATTCCCCATCTTGCCTTCTCAGCGCTGTGTGACCTGGGTTCACCTCTTGGGATCTCTGTTTCCACTTGGCTAGAATAGGTCCTGGGGGTCTGTACCAGCTGCTGAGAAGCATGACCTGTGCTCCCTCCTGCCCTTTCAGTACCAGCCTCCCCCACCAAAAACCCAAACACCACGGAAGGGAACTTTCCTGTTGCTGACAGAGAGACTGGGACTTAGTTCCACAAGGGCAGTGACCTATGGCTAGGGCTCACTTCTTCTCTGCCCAGGGCAGGGCCCCAGGCCCAGTGCAAGGCCTGGCTTGAGGGGAGTGCTAGGGAAGGCAGGAACAAGGCAGGAAGCTGCTGAGCCTGGGGGAGGGGGAGGGGAAGGGGAAGGCAGGCAGGCATATTCTGGGAGCTCCTTCTGTGTAGCAAGGCACTATCCTCATGAGTCCTTATTCCTAGGGACTGGGGGTGCTCATGGGGAACACCTCTGGGTGTTGAGGGCCCCAGGTGGGCTCAGTGTTGCCTCGCCCTGGAGGCCTCTGTATGGAGCTGTCGGGAGGCTCTGGGCTGAGGGAGAAGCTGGAAGACGAGTCAGGGAGACCCGGAGTCTCTTTGAAGCATGGCTTGGAAGTGGGGCACTGAAGTCTCTGAGGGGACTTTCCCTGGGCTCCCCCGCATCCCTCTAGACGTCTGTCCCAGCACCTTCCTTCTGTCCATGATGGCCTGTCTCCTCTCTGAGATCCTGGCAGGTGTTCTTTTACATCTCTTTATCCCAATCACCAACACAAAATAGGCCCTTACCAAGACTAGAATGAATGAATGAATGAATGAATGAATGAACGGATGGGTAAATGGATGAATTCATGGATGGGAAGCTGGGGGAGTTGGGTTAAGGGTTCAAGTCTGAGGAAGAAGAGACATGGGTTCTGGGCTTGACTTTCTGGCTGACAGGCTGGGTGACCCTGACCCTCAGTCTGTGCATCTGCTTGGTGAGCATGGGTCCCTCAAGCTCTGTGGTCCTGAGACTGTGTTGACCAGAGCAGGCACAGGCCTATGTCTCTTGGTCTCTCTCCCCATCCCCCGCCCCCCCACCATCCTCTTTGATGGTGGTGTTTGCTCAGCACCTGCTGGGCACCGCTTCACAGAACTGAACCCCCTTTGGTGGCATCCTGGAGTGGGGCTTTCTGTGGAGTTCTCATGTCCTGTCCTGTTGAACACACAGGCCTCTGGTTCCTGCAGCTCCCTGGGCTCCCCTGAACGGGCAGGGAGCTGGGAGGGCGGGGGGAAGCCCCCTGCTCTGTGATGGTCTCCTTCTCCTCCTTGGCTGTGAGGCCGGCAGCCAGGATCTCTTGTCCCTTTGGAACTCTGCACACAAGCCAGCCCGGGTCCAGGGGAGCTCCTGGCTCCCACTGCATCTCCCTGCCCCAAATCATTGTCATGCTCTGCCTGTGGTCCCATTGCCATAGCAACTCCTTGTGATGCCGCTGAGGAGAGTGGGAGCTTTAGGAAGGTTTGGGGAGAAGGGAGCCGGAGGCCCATTCATTATCTTGGAACATGGCAGCTGGGGGCTTGGGGTGGCACTGTGGGGATGGCTTGCCCTGCCAGGCTCAAGGGGAACTGGGCTCAGGGCCACCAGCCAGGTGGTCTGGAGGCCTGCCAGGAACAGGGCTGCCCGGGTTGGCTTGGGCCTGGCTGGCTTGTGCCAATCTACCTGGAGCCAGCTTGGGCAGCCACCAGGGGTACCCTGCCTGGCTAGGGCTGGCTTGGAGGACTCAGGCCTGAGGGACTGCCCAGGCTCTGGTTACCAATCTGTCCCAGGCTGGCACCCCTATGTCCTATCTTGTCCTTTAGGAACAGCCACCTTTGGAAGGCAAGGCTGGGGCTTGTTGGCAGCACGGGGAGGAGTTTGGGCTGGCTAACTGTGTAGCTAAGCTAGTCTCCTATTATGGGATCTGTGCTGCCCATAGCTCTGTTGTCAGGTCAGGAAAGCCACGGTGGGCCCAGAAACTTGCTCAGTGCCCATTTCCCTGCCTCATTCTTTGAGAGGTTGGCAGCCCATGAAACAAGAAGACTCTGGCCTCCCAAGGGTCCCTTCATCTTAATCTTCTATGTAGGTGAGAAATTCCACCATTCACGTCTTGGACTTGACAGAATATTGATCTTGGGAGGGACCCAAAGGCTTTGCCATCTTCTGCCCACATGATGACAGCCATCTTTGCACCCCACTAACCCAAACTTCCTTCCATTCGTCCCATCTGGAAGGCCTCGTGAGTCCTCCTAGAGACCTAGACCTGTGCTGGATGGTGTCATGTGGGGAACCAAGAGGGGAAAGAGGGGTCATCCTGGCCCTCCAAGGAGGCAGGGAGCTGCTGACCCTTGGGGAGGGCAGCTGGGAGCCAGGCCAGGTGAGAGGCCCGCTCTCCACCTCTCCTTCCCACCATCGCAGGCTTGAGCCCCCACTGGAGGCCGCTTGTACTCATGTTTTCCTAATCTTTGCCTTCGTGTTAACTCACATTTAAAGGTGGGTTTCCTAAGCCACACATCCGTGAAGTCACTGCTGTGGTGTACGGCTAATATTACTGTTATTTTTGATACACGGAAGAATAAACACGTAAATAAAAGCATTTGTCTGCGTACCATCTAGACCCCCC
Source organism: Taxidea taxus jeffersonii (assembly GCA_003697995.1). Lineage (NCBI taxonomy): Eukaryota > Metazoa > Chordata > Mammalia > Carnivora > Mustelidae > Taxidea > Taxidea taxus. The sequence continues at coordinate 46,507 of RCUC01115828.1, forward strand.
TTGGGCCTGCATACACTTTGAGAAGCACTGATCAGATGGGCACCTCTTGGCAACGGCTCTGGAAGGGGTTTGGGCCTTCATCTGAGAGGTGGAGGAAACCAGGGCTCAGGAGGGAGCTTGGCCCAGGCCCCACAGCTGGCATGCCCAAGAGCTGCCTCCTTGAACTTCCAGCCCGAGGCCTGTGTCTGGGGGCCTTGCCAAGGAAACGGAGCCCCTTAGGACCATCCCCCACTCATGGAAATTGCCCTTAGAGAATCAGGAGAGGTGGTGAAGGAAAGGATGGGTGGGTGGGTCCCTGGGAACCAGGAGGCTCAGTCTCCAGGAGAGACCCCCCCGGGGGGCTCTGCCTGCACCCCTCTCTAGGACCAGCCCCCAGGCCTGCCTCCTGGGCCAGGTCCTGGCTGGATACCACTGAGTGCCAGGCAGGGGACCCCTTCTCTTTGTTTATCTTCCCAGTCGACCAGGCAAGAACACCGGTATCCTCATTTTACGGACAAGGGAAGTGAGGCTCAGAGATCTGATTGTCCCAAGGTCATAGAGTCAGTGGGTGGGGAATCATATTCAGAACCCCACCCCCAACTTGGGGTCAGAAACCCCACCCTTCCCAGGGCCTCATCTGCCCCAGCTGGTAGCATGTGAGAGAGAGAGAGTGTGTTGTGTGTGTGTGTGTGTGTATGAGATGTGTGTTTATTGCCCATCCAGGTGCAATCAGACCTATTTGTGTGCCTGGGCCCCCTCCCCCCGCCCCACTCCCTAGAATTGCCCCCCCTGCGGCCTGGCTCTGGCTGACAGCTCATCTCCTCTTTCTCCCACAGCCTCCTGTGCCCACAGGCCGTGAGGCTCCGCTGCCTACAGGCAAAGAGGGCGACTGAGTCAAATCCAGGCTGACCCCAGCCCACTTGCATTTCCCAAACGCCCGCCTGACCTGAGGTAAGAGGCCACTGTGGGCCGCAGGGCAGAGTGGGGGTGGCAGCGGCCATGGAGGAAGGTGTGGGGTTCCCAAAGGAGAGGCTGCAGGGAAACCACAGAAGAGCAGTCTTTCTGGGGGTGCCCCCCTCTCTCCTGCCCCACATGAAGCCAAGTCTGGGCGGTTTGATGTGGCAGTGCCCCCTTCTGTTGGCCCTTGAGATCCCAAGCCTGGGGTGTTCTGAGGGACATGGTTTCCTGGACACTGGCTGACAGGTCCCCGTGTGGTGTGGGAGGTCACCGATAGTGAGCCAAGGGGATCTGGCCTTGGTTCGGTCACATCGTTGACCAGATGTGTGTGTGACTTCAGGAGGGAGCGGGAACGTGTGGATTGAGCCAGTCAGGGCCCAAGAAACTGTTAAGAGACACTGGCACAGACCCTAGCCTATGGAGTTTACCGGAGCTCTCAGACAGAGTCAGCGCACAGATCCAGATGCCTTCAGGGCAGGAGGAGGCTCGGGCTCAGGTGTGTGCATGTGACAAGTAGTGGCAGCCAGGTGACCTTGGCTCTGCATGAGCAGAGTGGCTGGCTTGGACCGAATCTTGAGGAGCAGGATATTCAGAATGTGAGAGGTGACAGGCCCTCCCACTGCATCCTATGTGAGGCAAGTCCTGAAGAAGTGGTAGATGGGGAAGGAAGGGGACCTGGGGTGCTGTCTGACTTGACTCCTGGCTTGCTTATGACTTTGGACCAGTGACTTCTATTCTTTATCTGGGCCAATCTGCTGTTCTTGACAGGCTTCTGGGATCCACCAGAAGGCTGCAGAGGGATTTTGCTAAAGAGAAGGAATGCTAGGGGACAGCTGGGGGCAGCAGGGTAGACTGGAATGTTATCCCCATTTTCAGAAGGAGAAAACCCAGAAGCTCAGCAGGGTCATGGGCCTCGAACCACTTCTTCTGAAGGATTTGGTGACGGGAACGGTGTGGCTGAGGCTTAGCCAACGCCCACCTCCCACCCAGGAAGCTGGTGGGTGTGGCAGGGAGCCGAAGGCTGGATTTCCTTCCAAACTCTAGGCCTTGCTTTGAAGTCCAGTTTTCTCTACCGAAATATTCCTGCTAATCAGTCAGTTCTGGGTGGATCGAGCAGCTAATTAGCCCCTCTGGTTTAACCTGTAATTGCTGCTGGGAGACAGGGAGAGGGGATGTGTTCAGGGTTATTTTCAAGGCCGCCAAGGGCAATGGGAGGGCTGTGCGCAGGGGCATCAGGGAGGCAGGGAGGCTGGGCCCTGCCCCCAGCCTTGTCAGGGGCCACAGTGTCCTCCCTGCTGCCCAGGGGGACAGCCTCAGGCAGCAGGAAGCTCGGCGGGCAGAGATAGACTGGGGAACTGATGCGGGGCGCAGGCTGCTCCCTCACTGGGGCTGGGGGGGCTTGGAAGAATGGATGCCTGTGCTGAACCATGAAGGCTAACGGATTCTTTTAAAATGCTCTGTTTCTGATTATTAAAAAACAAAACAAAACAAAACAGCACACATTCTCTATAGAAAACATGAACATTTGGGTATTTTGCCTGTCAGTATTTTACCAAATATGTATTTACGACATAATTGGGGTCAGACTGTACTTACTGTGTTCTAACCTGCCTTTTGTTCTTCGTACTATACCAAGATCATTTTCCCATCATGAAACACTCTTCTGTAATGCGATTTTTAATGGCAGCATAATGTTCCAGCCTGTGTGTACTGCAGCATGGGTAACAATTCTCTGTTACATATTTTGATGGCTTCCAAACGTGTGTCGTTATAAATAGGGCCTGCTGGAGCGGGAAGATGTATGTGGGGTTCTGATCGTTTGGGGGAGGGGGAGGGCCCAGGCGGAGCAAAGGTGTAGAGGCAGGGGGCTTTGGAGGGTTAGGGGGTGCCCCACCTAGGAGGGTGCAGGGCTGGTCCCAGGGGGCCTCTGAGGGGTGCAGGGGAGGGGTGCTGAGACCTGACCCAGCAAACCTCTGAACAGCTGGAGGAAGCCAGGGTTTGCCTCGCTGCCTCCTTGCCTCCTGTGCCCGCTCCCCTGCCCAGTCCACTGGTGCTCCTGTGGTTGGAGGGGAGGGGGCAGGATGGCAGGGTTGGGGAAGGACAGGCAAGGCTTAGGGTCCCAGGTGCTGCAGCCCTTGACTTCTCGCTCACTGGTGGGCTCTGGGATATTAAAATCAAGCCTCTCTGTCTGGTGAGCCCCACTGGGGTCTCCACCTTGCAGCAAGGATGCACAGAGGCTCTGAGCATTTACCAACTTCCGAAACAGAGGTCTTCCTTCATCCACTTGGTGGGAAGTGGAGAGCCAGGGACGGGGGCTGGGCGTGTGGTGTCACTTTCAGGAGGCTTTTCTGAGCTCCAGGCCCATCCTCAGTACTCCAGGCTAGACAGAAAACAAACAAACAAACAAACAAACAACCAGATTAAGCAAATTCATCGTATAAGCTTAGAGAGTAATAAGTGCCATGGAGAAAAATAAGGTGGGAAAAGGGAGCGGACAGGCAGGGGAAGCCATTCTCTGCAGGCTGGTCAGGAAAAGGCATCTCAGGTGAGGTGCCCTTGGAGTGGAGAGACCGGAGGGGAGGGGACAGGCCCTGAGCTGGGAGCAGCCGGTGGGGAAGAGGGGCCAAGAAATAGGGCTGTGCAGGGCCTCGAGTTAGGATGGATGGAGGTGATTTGTGGCTCAGGGGCTACGGCTCACTGCCTCATGGGGACAAGGCTGTGGGGGTGGAGGGGCGAGAATAGCGGCAGGTTGGTGGTTAGGAGGCCCCAGCCTCCATCCAGAGAGAGATGACAGGCCGGGCCTCGGCAGGGAGGTGTGGCTGGCTGTAACAGCCTGAGGATGGGCTTCAGGCCAGGGGAGATCAAAGCGGGAGAACAGAGTGGGTGGAGCAGCCTCTGACTGACAGGAGGGCGGAGCTGAGGAAGTTAGAAGGGCCAATAGTTGGGAGAGGCCTGCCTGGAGGTGGTGCCCTGGAGAAGCCAGCATCCTCGAGGCTGGGGGGTCTGGGCAGGCTTTGGGTTTCTGAGGCTGCCGCTGAGGCAGGGGCTGGGGCTGGGCGAGTGCTGGAGGGAGTCAGGGGCGACCTGGATGGGGTGTTTTAAAGCTTCTGAGGCTGGACCAGGTCTCAGACCTGGTTGATCCCAGCCCATGGGGGGTCCTTGCCCTTGGGGGTGCCTTTTACTCCAGACTTGCGGAAGGACGCGAGCTCTCTGGAATGAACAGCCCAGAGGGAATGCCGCCAGCGACCTTCCCAGCTGCTCCTCCCAGATGGCCTCACAGTTGGTACCGCCATTTTGAAACATCCTTCAGGGCTGCCGTGGGCAGGGAGCCACATGCTGATGCTGGGCCCAAGCTTCTCACTCTGTCCCTGCAAGGGGAAGCTCAGCCAGGGAGTCTGGAGCAGCCCAGTACCCCCTGAGTCCACCTGGTGGTCACTATGGCCTGCCTTCATGCCAGGCTCCTCCTTAACATGCCCACAGGGGCTCCTTGCTCTCTCAGGTTGAGCTCCAGATTCCTCCTCCTGGGCATTCAGGGCCTTTCAAGGTTGCCCTTCCTGTCCTTCTTCTTTCCAGCAGGGGACTCTTGTTCTCCACCCCCGCCCACAACCGGCTGGGTCTCACCTTCCATGACCTCTCTCCTGAAAGCTTTTCTCTCCACCAGCCAAACCCTACCCCTTCCAGAACGCCTCCCCCACTCTCCTACCCACTTTGGCCCCTTTGAATAGCTGTTGGTACCTTTTCTGTAGGGGTGCTTCCCCATCATTTGCTGTCATTATCCTCACCTTGTCTTTATCTTTGCCCTGTTCACCGTCTCCTGCCTCAGTCTCCTGCCCTAGTGCTGGCCCCGTCCCCTGCCTCATTATCCAAGCTCTTGCCAAATGGAATTGGGCTCAAGCCCTAGAGCTCTCTGGGCCGGGGGCCCAAGCCTCGCTCTGCGTCAGGGGCCCATCAGGACCTTCTGATCCAGAGTCACTGGGGGAATCCAGGAATCTGGATGGTTGATGAGCCCCGTTGTCACTTCTGAGGGTCAGTTGGCTGGGGCTGTGCCAGGCCAACCCAGACTCATGCTGGGGGAGGGCCGAGTTCCCTGGGAGCGTGGCCTCTGACCTCTCCTTCCACTCTGGCCAGGATGGGGACCTTGCTCTCTCCAGGTCAGCCCAGGCCCCGGAGGCAGCGCTGCTGTGGACCCAGCTCCTCCTTGTGCTGACTCAACTGAACCTGCCTCCTGGAAGCCTCCATGGGTGGGTCTCGCTCACCTCCAAAGGGCCGGGGGCCGTGTTGGGCCCCCGTGAGCTCTCCTTTCCTATTTGCGGTGGGCAAGGGGTCTTGGCAAAGCTTGGGGACTCAGGTGATGTCTGTGGGCCGAGGGAGGACTCACCCCCAGCCACACCCGCCTGCCTGGAGCAGCTCCCACTACGTTCAGACCGTGGTCACAGTCATATGCTTGGCCCTCTGGGCATCTCTGCTGACCTAGTCAGCACCAGAGTATTTCAAAAGCACGGCCCATTCCTCATCTCCTCCTTATTGCAGAGTGGAGGGTGGATGCTGGGATCCTGTCCATTCTCGCCGGCTCATGGGGGCCCTGCTGGGTGCCTAGGGCTGTGCTGGGTATGATGGGAACAAGCCAGGGTTTAGGGAAGGCGGGGCCCATCCAGAGGCTGCAGGCCTGAGTCAGCATGAAAACCCGGGTGTGTGGCTGTTGCAGTTGTTGGGTCTGGGGTACAAAGCACCACACGTGGGGGGCTTACGCAGAAATGTGCTGTCTCTGGAGGCTGGAAGTCAGGAGGCATGGTGTCGACGGGACTGGGAGGGAAGGACCCCTCTGTGGATTGTAGATGGCTGTCTTTCCCGTGTCTGGCCCTATCATCTTCCTTCTGTGTTTTATCCAAATCTCCCTTTCTTTTGAGGACATAAAGCCATATGAGATTAAGGGCCCCCCTCTACTATGAGCTCACCCTAATTAATTACACCTGCAGTAACCCAGTTTCCAGATAAGCTCACACTCTGAGGCCCTGAGGTTTAGAAGTTCAACATGTCCATTGGCGGCGGGGGAGGGGGGACGCAATTCGACTCATAACAGCGAGCGGGTGGCCTGGGATTTCCACAGCAATGACCTTGGTGGCCCAGGCCGCTTTGGTGGTGGTGAACATCTCATGCCATGAGGTAAGCAAGGGGAGTGTCAAGGCTGTTCCAAGCTGGCTCCAAGCCGTTGCTCCAGTACCCGAGGGGGATTTCTACATCAGCACTGGGACCAGGACTCCTCGGAGGAGGTTTGCTTCAGCTGGGGATGTTAACAGGGACCCAGGAACTCAGTTCCCAGGGTGTGCCCCCAACAAAAGAGTCTCTGTACACGCTAGGTGGAAGGCAGGTACACACAGTCAGGCTGGGAAGAAGTCCTTGGCCTCTGCACCCCCTGGATGGGTGACCTGGGGTGGTTGCTTTCCCTGGGGGTGGGGTGGGTTCAGTCCACCTGCCTGTTTTTGTGTCCCTTCAACCACCCCCACCCACCCACCCCCTCTAGCCAGGGAGAGAACGAATAGGAAGGCGCTTTGCTTTTGTTCCTTTTCATTTGTTGACTCTGTGTGGGTGTTTTATTACCTGTGGTTCTTTGCTAGGCACTATGCTCTCCCAAGGACAGAGAGAAGAGGGTCACCATCCAGGCCCTCAAGGAGCTCATAGGCCATGGGTAAGCAGGGTGAGGGAGTGGGGGAAGGTTCTGGGCCCCTCTGGAGTCAGCTGGCCTGGGATCCAGTTCAAACTTGGCCTCCTGCTAAAGGTATGAATTCAGGCTCTTCATTTTAGCTTTCTGGGCCTTAGGGTTTTCATCGGCAAATGGGGAGTAATAACAGCACTCACCTTGCGTGGATTAAGTAGGCTGGTGCATGTAAGGGCTTACTTAGAGCAGGGTCCAGCCCAAAGTAAATGCTCAGTAAACACTATCTAAGTCGCCAGCTACAGGCCAGCGTGATGGAGGGTGGCAGAGGGGGTTATGAGCGGTTATGCAGAGAGCGTTGGGCTCTGGGGGGGTGCCCTGCCAGCCTGTTCACACTGTGTTCTGAGTGTGGGGTGCTGAGAGGGATGCGGGGCAGGTGGACCCAAAGGGGGAGAGGCTCAAGCCCTTTCGACAGTCATGGGTGGGGGGGCCTGGGGGTCCATGCGGGGGCGGGGGTGGCCACTGCCACTCCTGCCTTTGCCTCTGGGGTGCTCTGCAGGCGTGGAAGGGGTGCTGAGGTACTTGGTTTGGTTAGCCTTTGTGTTTAGTCCCCAGGTTTGGGTGGGGGAGAAGATGGTGGGGAAGCCAAATTAAAATTCCTCTTTGAGAAGTGAACAACTTCCCAATTAAAGGATTCTTATTTGTGAGATGCCTTGGAGGCCTTTTCAATCAAGAGGCTCTTCTGAGTAAGAAAAGGGCTTGAGCTGGGTTTGGAGAAGCAGGTGGAGCCTGAGCTGCCAGCGAGAAGGTGGGGGGGATGCTGAAGATGCCCCAGCCTTGGGAACAGTGGCTCTGTGGGGTGGGGGTTGGTGCAGGGAGGGCAGAGAGGGGGAACTGTCCCTACTCGAGCCCCCTCAGCCCTTAAGCCCTTCTGGCCCCAGGCTGAGCTGAATGCACCAGCGCCCTCCACTAGGACCTCTCTGTCTTCCTCAGCAGACCCTGCGCTCTCACCCTCATGTCCGGTGGAGCTGGGAGGAGGCGGGATGGGCCTCTGGAACGGTGGATGTGGCCTGGACCTAGTTCCCCAAGACTAGCCAGATGATGGGGCTAGTGAGACGGCAGGTTCCCTGCTGCCCCTGCCCAGCCTGCTACCCTGCCCCCTACCTGTCTTGGTGATGTCCCAGGATGGCTTTGTTGCTGTGTGGTGGGGTGTGTCCACCTGCCCTGCAGCCTGGACCCCCCCACCCCAGCACCCCCAGCGGGCTTCCTGAGAGGTCACAGCTGGCCTGGTAGGGGCTGAGTATCTGCTAGGTGTCCCAGGAAGGGAGCACCCTCAGATCCTGCGGGAGGCAGGCAGCCTTGATATATTAGAGGCAGCTCCTGTCTGAACCCTACTCACAGATGGGGAAGCAGAGGCTCAGTCAAGTGAGGGGACCCCTCGACGTGGAGAGGAGTCCTTGCTCAAAGGGGCTTGTTTTCTCCTGACCACCGAGGCCTTCCAGGTCGCTGAGCAGAAAGGAGCTGGGTGGGGCGGGGTGGGGGGCGGATATATTGGCCAAAGCCCTCCCCTCAGTGGGCGGGTCAGGCCTTTACCACGAGCCCTGGAGGGTCTATGCCTAGGAGTTGCCAAGGTCATTTGAAGAGACCTGCCATGGATGGCTCCGCTGTCCAGGCGGCGTGGAGGGTGGCGGGAGTGTTTTCAGCCCACACCGGCCACCCCCTCCCACAGAATGTCCTACTTTCTAGAAGCCACCACAGTGAGGCTGTGTACACACCCAGCACTGTGAGAACCGGGCCCCTCAGAAAGGCCAGCCGACCACGCAGGCGCTCTCTGGAGTCCTGGGGCTGGGCCAGTAATTGAGAGAGTATGCTGTTCTGGTTGGGGACTGGGAGGGGGCCGCCTGGCAGCCGGGGAGAGGGTGGGGCCCTGGGGAGACCTCAGGAGCGCTGACCACCTGTGTGATCTTGAGCACGTGACACGCCTCTCTGGGCCTCCGTTTCCTCCTGGGTGGCACCAGGAGCAGAACAGTGGAGCTGAGGTGGGGAGGATGGTGTGTACAAAGTGAAGGGCTGGTGGGGCATGCATGTGGGATGTGGATCTGTGGACATCCCAGCCCCGCCTCTTGGACAAGTGCTTCACTTCTCTTAACCTCTGCATAACAGGCAGAACAATACCCTTCTCATGCCTGTGTACTTCATCTGTGGGACTCCTCTGTGCCTTTCCCCCCTGAATCATTTTTTTAAAAAGATTTTATTTATTTATTTGACAGAGAGAGATCACAAGTAGGCAGAGAGGCAGGCAGAGAGAGAGGATAAAGCAGGCTCCCCGCCGAGCAGAAAGCCCGATGCGGGGCTCGATCCCAGGACCCTGAGATCATGACCTGAGCTGAAGGCAGAGGCTTAATCCACTGAGCCCCCCCCGCCCCCCCCCCCCCCCCGCCCAATCATTTAATGAGCCCATTCTTCCTGAGAACCCAGTGGGCTCTGTCTGGACTTGGTGGCCACAAAGTGAATAGGTGACACGGTCCCTGCTTTTATTTTTATTTATTTATTTAAAAAGATTTTATTTATTTATTTGACAGAGAGAGAGATCACCAGTAGGCAGAGAGGCAGGTGAGGGAGAGGGAGAAGCAGGCTCCCCTCGGAGCAGAGAGCCCGATGCGGGGCTTGATCCCAGGACCCCGGGATCATGACCTGAGCCGAAGGCAGAGGCTCCAACCCACTGAGCCACCCAGGCGCCCCGGGTCCCTGCTTTTAGGTAGCAACGTGTAGTTAGAGTGCCTGAGGAGATATAGGTTCTGAGCCTCAGGAAAGGGAGATGGCAGCTGGAGAAGTCAGGGAGGGCTTCCTGGAGGAGGTTAGACCTTAATGTTCAGGAGGATTTGGGAAGCAGGTGGAGCACCTGGTAGGGGATAGTGTGAACAAAGACCAAACACAGGGTAGATTGTGAGTTCCTAAGAGCAGGCAGTGGGAGGGTGGGGGATGGGTGGGTGTATAGGTCAAAGCCCAGAAAGGTCCCAGTCTTGGAACCCTGGTGGGGGTAGGGGAGTTGGGAGTGGGACAGCTGTCTCCTGACATAGGGGGACAGCAAACATGCAGCCTAGATTCCAGCAAGGAGCTTGGTATGGAGCTTGTGGGGAGGGGTGGGGATTCAGCCTAGTGTCCCTGCACAGAAAGGACTCCCTGGGCTGCAGGGCCTCAGGTGGGAGATGAAGGCCTGAGGAGGGGGCTGGTGGCAGCTGCCCCCATGGGCCTGTGGGGAAGCTCTGACTGGAGGTGGGGGTCAGCCCAAGGGCAGTGTCAAGCCAGGGTGAAGCAACCAGGCAGTTTGGCTTCTCAAGGCCAAGAGACTAAGAGCTGGAGAAGTGGGAGGGGTCTCTGGCAGGACAGGAGAGCTGGGGGGCTCCCCCTTACTGAGCACCCACTATGTGCCAGGCTGAGTCAGACTTGCTCTGAACTTGGGCTTACACAACAGTCCAGAGAGGGGGCTGGCACTTAGCCTCGGCCTAGGGCCCTGGAAACGACTCAGAGACGCTAGTGACTCACTTGTCTCGGTTCACATTTCAAATCTGAACTCTAGACTTCGTGCCTTTTCAGTGGTCCCACACTGTGGTTTTAGAGGTGATGACAGACTTTCCTGAGTGAGCTCAGTTAAAAGGACACCCTGGTTTTGTCTCTCTTGGGGAGGCTCAGAGCTGTGGGCATGTCCCAGTGTCACACAACAGTGGGGTCTGGCGTCCCTGGCTTCCTGAAGAAAAGATGAGTGTGCTCCTCTCCTCCATGGAGTCCGGTGGCCCCTGCTGTGGACAGAGGGAGCCTTCCAGCCCCAAGCCTACTCCAGTCTCTGTCCCTGAGGGAGGCTTTAAAATCTCAGCCCCAAATTAAAACCTATGAGGGCTTCAAACCAATGAAAAATTTCCCTAATAAAAGAGGAGGCACACTCAGGCCTGTCCTAAATGAATGGAGTGACTTCCGGGATTAATCCAGGATGTATGGGAGGGCGCCCAGCTGGGAAAAGCGTGCGATGGAGATTGTAACAAATTGTTTGCTCACAGGAGGAATAATTCTTAATGTGCACTGGCTGTAAGCGGAAGGCACCTTGGCCGCGGGCAGCCACGATCACTCATTAGCTGGTCCTGAGCAGGGTCTCTGCCAGGGCAGCCTTGCCTCCAGGCCTCTGGACTTTTGATGATGACCTTCCACTCCCATCAGCCAGTTGAGTGGAAGTGAGCAGGCCCCAAATCTGTCCTTAGAGCACCTACCCCAGGACCTTTGGAGCCCTGCTTTCTCCCCCTGCTCTGTGGGAAGGGGCCTTACCGCCAGATAATAGTTCCTCCTCCTCCTCTAGGTGGTCCTGCCCTTCCTCTCTGGCCTCCCGGACCTCCCAGGACTCAGGCTTGCCCGCCCCTCCACCTCAGATTACTCTGGGAGTCTCTACACAGACTGGTCTCAGTTTACCCGTCAGCTTGGGTAAGTGCTTCCTCCCCAGATCCCTTATCTCTGGTTTGGGAAGGGCTGGGGGCTCTGCGCTGTTCTCCCCAGCCTGCTCTCTCCCTGCTGCCTCCTTGCTTTGTGCTGAACTTGGGGAAGGGAGGCTAAGCCAGCTCGCGATCGGAACACCACTTCGAAGGTGCTGGTGGTGGAGAAAGGCCTCCTGGGTTCCATTTCCCACTCCCAGCCCAGGTGTGACCTGCACAGAGATCGGAGCATGGGATCTGAGTCACGGAGGGCTGTGTTGGGGTTCTGGCACCCAGGCCACTCCCCGGCCTTTCCCAGCTTCCTCCCCTGTGAGAGAGAGGCCTCTTCTTAGCCTCACCCTCGCCTCTCACTTCTGAGAGCATGGTCTCATTCCCCCATGCAACAGTCTGGGGAAGAGGGTCCTGTACTAGCCTGTTAGGCAGTAGAGGGAACAGGTGAGAGAGGACGGGGGAATTGTGTAGAGTGGTTGGTTCAGGACGCACACCTGCTATTGCCCTCCCTGTAACTGCTTCCTAACGTTTGGAGGAAGGGTCCTGGATCACGGGTGCTGCTCTGCAGGGCTTGCCTCCACCGCCTCCCTCTCCTCAGCTGAAGAGGAGGGGCACCGGAGACCCTGGGCACAAGGCACCCTGGCCCCCTTCTCACCAGCCGCTCTGCCCTAGAGCTGACTATCCATTCACTCCCTCACTCCCTTCCCAAGTGAGTATGAAACCCTGTCCTGGATGCCAAGTGTTGCTCTAGTCCCGGGAAGCAGCTCCTGGAAGGGTATATATGCCGCTTTTGCCCTCAGGTGGTGTCTTCTTGTGGGAGGGACAGTGAGCCAGGCCACAAATAATGTGGGTCACTTCATACTGCGATGGAATTGGGAGGGGAGCAGCCAGGGCTGTAGACAGGGAGTGGCTGGGGTAGGCTGCCTGGCTTTGGAGCAGGAGGCATCCAGGTGGGCCTCGCTGAAGACGTGTCAGGGCAGCCGGGATCTCAAGTCTGAGAAGAGATGGCATTCCAGGCGGGCTGGACGGTTAGGCAAGGGCTGGGTGTGTTCAAAAACCAGGAGGAAGACAGCTTGGCAGGCGGTTGGGGAAGGAGGGGTGGGGAGTGGAGGTGGGGAGAGGAGAGGGGGGCTCAGAGGCCCTACAGAGGAGCAGGTTTTATTCAGAGTGCAGTGGGGAGCTCGGGAGAGCGCTAAGCAGGAGAGTGACAGGATCTGATTTGTGCTTTTCAAATCTGGCCATGGTGGGGAGAGAATGGATTAGAGTCAGTGGCAGGGAAAGCAGGGAGCCCGGTGGGGAGGCCAGGGCCAGTCTGGAGGAGAGCTTTGGGGTCATGGCCGGGGGGGGGGGGGGGGGGGGGGGGGGGGGGGGGGGGGGGGGGTGGGTGTGACAGTGAGAGATGAATGGGAGGGGGAGACATGGATTTGGCTCTGGGGTGGGCAGTCCGTTTGGCCAGAGCCACAGGCTTGGTGAGGGCACCATTTTCCGAGGTGGATCTGGGCCCAGGGCAAGCATGACCACTGTCCATGTCTGGACTTGGTTCGTGTGAGGTGCTGAGGAACCCCCCAGCGGAGCATCACTCTCTCGGCCGGTATCGGAACCCCTGCTCGTCTGTAGCTGCTCTCAAAACGGCTTCTCACGTCCGTCAAACTCCTTCCAAGGTCAAAGCCTTTGCTCTAACACGTCGAGTCATCTCCTTGCCAAGTCCATTTTTCCGATGAGGAAACGAGAGGCTCACCTCAGTGGCACACAGGGCCTTCCTCTGGACGTGATGCTTGGTGGTGGGGGTGGGGTGGCAGGAAACCTCAGGGAGCCCGGCACCATCTCCTGTTGACTCCTGCGTGTGTGTGTATGTGTGTGTGCGCGTGCACGCATACACACACATGCGTGCCCACGAGCATGCGCGTGTGTCGGGCCCATTAACAAACAGAGAAATAAATTAACAAGTATTCAACCCACCAAATGTTCCTTCTGTTCTGTATAATAGAGCATGGGAACATAATTTTCCCCTGGAGCAAATTGCTACAGCTGAACCTGCACCTCATTTTCCTCCAAAAACTGCTTCAAATTCTGGAATGCTTGTTGATTTCGGGTCTTTTCCTTTTCTGTCTCCTGTCCCCAACCCCCCCGGCCTGCTTCCCTCCACCTTCCCGGTGGAGCCAGATTGCCACTGAGTAAGAGGACCCACCTGCCAACAGGAGGAACCTGGGGGCAGCAGCTCAGGCCAGGGGCACAGAGGGTAAGGGACTTTGGGTGTGCTGAACATGAGTGAAATGCCCAGGGTTGGCAGAAAGACGGGTAGCTTCCTCCTGAGCCTCACCATGGGCGTGCTGTGCAACTTGGGGCACAACACTGCCCTTTCTGGGCTTTAGATCCCCCTGGAAAAGTGGGTCTAAACATGCCTGCCATCCCCAGTGAACCCACCTGTGGTGTAGAATGCCGTGTAAATGTGACCCACCTCCTTCTGAGGACGCCACCCATGTTTGGGGAGTGGGATGCCCCCCTCACCCTCTTCCCAGGCCCTTCTATGGAGTCTTTAGATTCAGGGACTCCTGCCCTGCTTCTGAAATCCTCTAGGACACTTCTCATTTTCCTAAAGCAAATTAATTTCAATCCACTTTAATTAAATATGTCTTATAAAAATGTATATTTATTTATAGACCTGCTCTCTCTCTGTATATCCTAATCATTTCTGTCATTCAGAGCCCAGCCCAGGTCTCCATTTGCAGGCAGCCCCCTTAGGGGTGAGAACATGGGGAGGGGGGAAGCCCTAGCAGGCAGACTCTTGGCTAGATTGGGCCAGACTGGGTTACCTTTCATGGGGGCAGAAAGGGAACCTGGGATCCTGGGCTCGGGAGCCACAGAAGTCCAGCCTCCTACCCCATCTCTGAGTCTGGTTGTTGGAAGATGTGAAGTTTCTTCAGTCCCACACCTGTCCCTGTACTCCTCAGCAGAGGAATTAAATTCCAAGGAAACTGCCAAGGCTTTTCAGGTCTAGTGAAGGATAAGCCTTGGCTGGGGTCCAGTGTGTGGCCACAGTTCCAGCTGGCCAGAACTGTTCTGGTCTGTCTCTGAGCTGTAGGACAACCCCAAATAGTGTCTCCTCCAGGAAGTTCCCCTTGACTTCACCATTGCCTTAGCCTGCTTGGCTGCTCTAACAAGGTCCTATAGACCGGGTGGCTTAAACAACAGATGGTAATTTTCTCGAAGCTCTGGAGGCTGGAGGTCTGAGATGAGGGCGCCAGCACAGTTAGATTCTGGGGAGCCCTTTTTCGGGCTTGCAGATGGCTGCTTTCTTGTGTGCTCACATGACAGAAAGACAGGGATGAAGAGGTTTTCTGCTGTCTAGTGTTCATAGGATGCTAACTCTATCACAGTAGGACCTGACTCATATGACCTTATCTAACTTTGGTTATTTCCTTACTCCAAATAATTTTAGTCTTAGTGAGGGGTTAGCGATTCAGCATAGAAATTTTGGGGGAAACAGTTTGGTCCACAGGGGGCCATCCCCACTCTCCTGTCCCCTGGCTCCAGTGAAGTGGCGTGCTCTGGCATTTGTTGCAGATTGTTGGCTTTGATTTCTCCCACGGTCTCCTCCCTTGGAGCACAGTCCTGGGCATACCGGGGGCTCCATGATGACACGGCGAGCTCAAGCCTCCCTGGATGGGGCCACAGTTTGGGGGAATTTCCAACTCCTGCCCCTTATTATTCTGGTCTTATTATTTTGTTACCTGTTTGTGTACCTGCTGTTCCTCTGCCAGGTATAAACTCCTCATCCAGTCAGTAAACTCCTGCTTTCCCTCCCAAGCCCTCCCAAGCACAGCTTTCCCCGATCCCCTGGGCTGAGTTGGTCCCTCCTTACTCTGAATCCCCATGACACTCTGGGCTTCCCTGCCACTCTGCTTAATGCCCCGGATGGGCCTTGTTGGGGACTGTGTCTCGCTCACCGTGGGGTCCCAGTACCTCCTCAGTATCTTGGTCCCGTCCATATCTGTGGAGTGAATGAATGGATGATTATTTATTGAGAACCTGCTAGTCGTGGGAGACTGGATCTGGGAGGCTTGTCATCGTGGAGCTAACCTTCAACAAGATGGGTAAGCAAGGCATGTATTGTGTTGGTGATAATGTCAAGTAGAAGAACATCAGGGAAGAGGGGAGAGGAGTGTGAAGGGCAGGGGTGCCCTACTGAAAAGGTGACTTTTAGGTAAAGACCTGGAGGAGGTAAGGGAGACCTATGGCTCATGGGGAGAGCGTTCAAGGCTGAGGGAACAAGTACTCCCAGATGGGAGCCGGCCTGGCCTATGTGCAGGACAGGGAGGAGGCTCTAGTGGCAGGAGAAGAGGGGAAGGGAAGAGAGGGTGGGAATGGATGCTGGAAAGCAATCAGGATCAGAACTTGCAGAACCTTTGTAAGGACTTTTGTGTTAGCTCTGAGTGACACAGCAGTCACTGCGGGGCCTGTGACTTGGGTCTTGGGGTCCCTCTGGCTGCAGTGTTGCGAACATCGTGGGAGGCAGGTACCCAAGGAGGAGGCTGCAGCAGGAATTGGGAGGGAGGGCTGGGGGCTTGCACCGAGGTGCCAGCTGCGGGGTTGGTGAGAAGTGCTCAGATTCTGGATAGGTTTTGAAGGTAAACCCAACAAGACTTGCTGGTGGTGGGTCAGCGGTGGGGGTGAGAGAAAGAGGGGAGCTAAGTGCTGACCCCACGGTTTTGGGGCTGGGTAGCTGGGCATTCCATTACCTGAAATGAGAAGCCAGCAGGATCGGGCTTGGGGTAAAATGAGGCACCCAGCTGTGATCATGGCAGGGTGAGGTCCCTCTGAGTGGTCTGGGGCAGGTGTCCAGTAGCTGGTTGGTGACTGTGGTGGGCTAAAGGATATCTCCCAGACATGCCTGTGTCTTAATCCCCCAAACCTGTGCAAGTTACCTTGTATGGCAAAAGTCTCTGCCGACGTGGTGACTTTCAAGATCTTGAGATGGGCAGATTCTCCGGGAGGGTCCTCTGCCCCCTTGCGTCCTTAGAAGGGGAGGTAGGGGCACCTGGGTGGCTCAGTGGGTTAAGCCTCTGCCTTCAGCTCAGGTCATGATCTCAGGGTCCTGGGATCGAGCCCCGCATGGGGCTCTCTGCTCGCCAGGGAGCCTGCTTCCTCCTCTCTCTCTCTGCCTGCCTCTTTGCCTACTTGTGATCTTTGTCTGTCAAATAAGTAAAATAAATCTTTAAAAAAAAAAAGAAGGGGAGGCAGAAGGAGCTTGACTACAGAGACGAGAAGGCCGAGTGACCACTGAGGCAGAGATTGGCATGATGTGGCCACAGGCCAAGGAGTCCTGACAGTCACTGGATCCTGGAAGAAGCAGGGCTCGGATTCTCCTTGAATGCCTCCAGAGGGAGCCAGCCCTGCCTACACCATGGTTTGGGTCCCTGGAAACCAGTTTCCGAGTTGTGGGCTCCAGAACTGAGGGGGGCTAAGTCCCTGTGTTGTAAGTCACCGGCCTGTGGTGATTGTTACAGCAGCCCTAGGGAGTTGGTGTGGGGGTCACTAGCCTGGGGAGTGCACAAGCGGGGTGCCCTCCACCCCCAACTGTGTCCTGGCCTCAGGAGAGAGGGGTGGGGGCCTGCCTGTGGGCTGTGGGGTCAGAGGGCCCCCACACGAGTGCATTAAACCACCATGAGGACAGCGATGCTGGGAGTCAGATTGTCTCTGCTGATGGCCTGCCTGCCCTGCTCTTGGAGCTGAATCCTGGGGGAGTGTGGGGTGGGGGTAGGGGGGTCTGTGGGGGTGGGAAGGCATCAGGGAACGCCTGCAGTATGGCTGGGCCTGGTCTTCTGGCCTCTAATGTTATCTCAGTGGGGGAACATATCTGCAGGGCGGGCTCTGAGGAAGGGGCCAAGTCTCCCGGGGTGGTGGGCAGGCCTCCCCTGGTCAGGCTAGAAGGCTGCTCTGAGCAGAGCCCTCATGAGCTGGGCTCTGAGGCTAGCCTGCCTGGCTTTCAATCCTGGCTCCCCCACCTGCAAGCTGGTCCCATGGCCTTGCCTGGGCCTCAGTGTCCTGTCTGTAAATTGGGTGAATTAGTGGTGTTGGCCTCGGGGGCCACCCTGAGGCTTACACTAGTGCATAGAAACATGTGAAAACACTTGGAACATGTCCGGTTTTTAACCCTCAGGCCTAGGGAAGCCAGGACTGTGCGGAAGAGCTTGACAGTCCATGGTTTTGGGTTCGAATCCCTGCTCCCCCACAGACCGACCAGCTATGTGACCTTAGAGTCTCTGTTTTTTTCTTCATGCTAGCTGCCTGCAGGGCTGTTGGGAGAGGGCTTGGTGGCTGATATGGAAAGGGCCTGTAATGTTGGGGCCCCCAAACTGGGGGCGCAGCCGGGGGTCAGCTCCCTTTCATCTTTCCCATCAAAGCCCAGGGCAGGTACTCATTCCCCAGGCCGCCTCTACTGGGAGCAGATTCTGTCTTAGGGCTTGTGGGGCAGTAGGGTGTGGTGCATGGGCGAATGGGGCCTGGGGACTCTCCGGTGGCTCTGTGTGTGGCGGGACATGGCCAGGGCAGCCAGAGAAACCTTCACGCATCCATTAGCTAGCTGCAGCTCTGTGTGTGGGGTTCCACGGCCTCAGCAGCGGCATCCATTCAGGGCCCTTTGGAGTCTGCAGGGAAGACATGTGGTGATATTTACAGTCGAAATCTCTGTCCTCATAAAGGGAGGTGGTGGGAGGGGG
>RCUC01115829.1:0-10191 GCA_003697995.1 Taxidea taxus jeffersonii
AAAAAAAAAAGTGTTTTCCATTTGTCTTATCTGTTACATTTCTTTTTCTCTCTTTCAGATTTCTGATTTTTCTGTATCAACTTCCCACTCCTTTATCAGTTTAAAATTATACATGTTGTTTATATCCTTTTATTAATTTAATATCAGATATTTTTAATTTATCAGTTTATTTTTGATAATATGAGAATATTATGAGATGACATGAGATATGAGAAATATGAGATAATATGAGAATATTATAATGTATATTATAATATGAGATATGCTAATATGAGATAATATGGGAAAAATATGAGAAATATGAGAAAAAATACCTCCAGAAGTAGGCGCACTTTAAATGCATTTACTTTCTTGATATATGCTATTATTGTTGAGTACTTTAATTCTGTCTTTTAAAAAATCCATAGGAGAGGGGCACCTGGGTGGCTCAGTCGGTTAAGCATCTGCCTTCACCTCAGGTCATGACCCTAGGGTCCTGGGATTGAGCCCCACATTGGCTCCCTGCTCATTAGATGGCCTGCTTCTTCCTCTTCCTCTCCCTCTCCCACTGCTTGTGTTCCCTCTCTAGCTGTGTCTCTCTCTGTCAAGTAAATAAAATCTTTAAAATAAATAAATAAAATAAATTTAAAATCCACAGGACATTATTATAGTTTTGCACAGTCAATACTCATTAGATTTGCCCACCATTTCCACTTTCTTTGCTCTTAATTCTTTCTTATATTTCAGACTTTCCATGTGGGATCATTTCCCTCCTTCACAAAATATATGCTGTGAAATTTCCTTCAATGTAGATTTGCTAGTAGCAAATAAATAAGCTCCAGTGTATCTGAAATGTCTTTTTGTTTTATCTACTAGAGAACTGAAGCTTGGCAATTATTTTCTTTCAGCACATTCAAAATAACATTCCATTGTCTTCTCCTTCCCATTTTTACTAGTGAGCGTTGGTGGTATAGTGGTGAGCATAGCTGCCTTCCATTTTTACTAGTGAAAAGTCAGCTGTCAGTATGTTATTGCTCTTTTAAAAGGAATTTATCTTTTTCTCTGACTGCTTTTAATATTTGTCCTTTGTCTTCAGTTTTAAGTTTTATTTTACTGTACTTAGGCATGGTTTACTTTTCATTTATCATGCTTTCAGTTCATAAGACTTCTTAAAATTAGTGCCTTGAAGTCCTTCCTCAATTTGGAAATTTCTTAGCCATTAACTCTTCAAATAATTGCTTAATTTATCCTCTTTCTTCTCTTTCTAGAACTCTGACTAGAACTATGTTAAACATCCTCACCATATCTCCTGTGTCTTTTACCCTCCGTATATACCCCCCATTTTCCTTTTGCCTCTCCATGCTGCATTCTGAAACATTTCTTTTTTTTTCTTTAAAGATTTTATTTATTTGACAGAGAGAGAGATCATAAGTAGGCAGAGAGAGAGGAGGAAACAGGCTCACTGCCAAGCAGAGAGCCCGATGTGGGGCTCGATCCCAGGACCCTGAAATCATGACCTGAGCCGAAGGCAGAGGCTTAACCCATTGAGCCACCCAGGTGCCCCACTGGAACATGTCTCTTGATATAACTTCAGGTTCACTAAGTCTTAAAGTATAGCTAAACTACACTTACAATCTTGTTGTATTTTCAGTTTTTATAAATTTTATTTGTAAAATTATTTTAAAAATATAAATATGTTTATAAAATTTTATTTATAAATTTTATTTAAAATAAAACCACAATATCCAAAATATTCTGAATCACAATAAAATTCTATTTAGTTCTTTTTTGAAATTCAGACTTGCTGTGTTACTTTTTGTGGTTTCCTGTTCTCTGCAGATATTGTTAAACTGATCCTTTACATCTTTAGACATAGTCATCATAATTATTTTTTAGTCTTGTTTTAGAGCCCATGTCTCTTACTTCCAATATTTAAAGTCTTCATGAGTCTGTTTTTTGTTGTTTGTGATCTATGCTGATTCTTACTCATTTAATCCAGCATCCTTGTGTACCTGATTCTCTTTGACAATGTGAACATTGTATGTGAAAAATACTTATAGGAATGATTTAGGCCTATGAGGAAGGTGTTTTATTTAAGAGAGGACTTGTATTCTTTGCTTCTGCCAAGCACCTGGAGGCACCACCAATTTAGAATGATTGCAACCTAAGTTCAAGTTTTGAGATACACTATGCCAGGCAATTAGAATACAATCAGTAAATACTCAAGGACTTCCAGGTCCCAGTATCTCCCACTGGAACAGGATATCCCATTGGACTTTTTATTGGGTAGAGGGTTTTGCTGTCTGTCCCTCTTGCACTGCATGTCTATCAAAATGAAGATTCTAGGGCGCCTGGGTGGCTCAGTTGGTTAAAGCCTCTGCCTTCGGCTCAGGTCATGATCCCAGGGTCCTGGGATCGAGCCCCACATCGGGCTCTCTGCTTAGCAAGGAGCCTGCTTCCCTTCCTCTCTCTCTGCCTCCCTCTCTGCCTACTTGTGATCTCTGTCAAATAAATAAATAAAATCTTTAAAAAAAAAAAGATGAAGATTCTGATTTTTACCATTTGGCAAATTCCTTCAGGGCAGAAGAGCTTCCATATTTCTACTGCCTTTTTCTTTCATCGTTAGTCGGCTAATTCCATACTACTTTTTCACACCCTTTTATGCTTTATGAATATTTTTAAGCGCCAGATCTTTTAGTTATGCTCACTGGGAGGATCAATCTGTTAATTTAGCCTGAAACTACCAGAACCATTAAGTCAGACTAGCGTTTTATGAGACTGAGCCCCGTGTTTGTGTTTAAACATTTTTTGATAAATACTGAGAAACTGTCCTCCAGAAAGTTTATACCTATTTATACTCTTACCTACAGGTTTAAAAATGCCACTTTCTGTTTCCCCTTGACGAGGTTCTGTCACTTGTAAGGAAAGGTATTTTCCAGTTAGATAAGTAAAAAACATGGTTTTGTCAAAAGACAACTGACAGAATGGGAGAAGATATTTGCAAACAACATATCAGATAAAGGGCTAGTATCCAAAATCTATAAAGAGCTTAGCAAACTCAACACCCAAAGAACAAATAATCCAATCAAGAAATGGGCAGAGGACATGAACAGACATTTCTGCAAAGAAGACATCCAAATGGCCAACAGACCCATGAAAAAGTGCTCCACATCGCTTGGCATCAGGGAAATATAAATAAAAACCACAATGAGATACCACCTCACACCAGTCAGAATGGCTAAAATGAACAAGTCAGGAAATGACAGTTGCTGGTGGGGATGCGGAGAAAGGGGAACTCTCCTACACTGTTGGTGGGAATGCAAGCTGGTGCAACCACTCTGGAAAACAGCATGGAGGTTCCTCAAAAAGCTGAAAATAGAGCTACCCTATGACCCAGCAATTGCACTACTGGGTATTTACCCTAAAGATACAAATGTAGTGATCCAAAGGGGCACGTGTACCCGAATGTTTCTAGCAGCAATGTCCACAATAGCTGAACTATGGAAAGAACCTAGATGTCCATCAACAGATGAATAGATAAAGAAGATGTGGTATATATACACAATGGAATACTAGGCAGCCATCAAAAGAAATGAAATCCTGCCATTTGCGATGACATGGATGGAACTAGAGGGTATTAGCAAAATAAGCCAATCAGAGAAAGACAACTATCTTATGATCTCCCTGATATGAGGAAGTAGAGATGCAATGTGGGGGGTTTGGGGGGTAGGAAAAGAAATGAAACAAGATGGGATCAGGAGGGAGACAAACCATAAGAGACTCTTAATTTCACAAAACAAACTGAGGGTTGCTGGGGGGGAGGGGTGTCGGGAGAGGGTGGTTGGGTTATGGACATTGGGGAGGGTATGTGCTATGGTGCGTGCTGTGAAGTGTGTAAACGTGGCAATTCACAGACTGTACCCCTGGGGCTAATAATACATTATATGGTTATAAAAAATAAAAAATTAATTTAAAAAATATGGTTTTGTTAAATACATGTGTGCTTACTAAATTCCTAATGAAGTTTAACATCTTATAATCTGTTTATTGAAATTGCATTTCACTCCTCTAACCTCTTCAAA
This sequence comes from Taxidea taxus jeffersonii, assembly GCA_003697995.1. Classification (NCBI taxonomy): domain Eukaryota; kingdom Metazoa; phylum Chordata; class Mammalia; order Carnivora; family Mustelidae; genus Taxidea; species Taxidea taxus. Next base: position 4,062 of record RCUC01115829.1, read on the forward strand.
ATTTCTTTGTTATTTTTCTTAGATTCTTAAGCTCTCATAAAGCTGGTACCCATTAGAAAAGCTATATCTGCTGTTAAAATATTAAAATAGTAATATTTTATATAAATATCCTATAAGTATACTTATATATGTAAGTGTAAGTATATATAAGTATATATAGGATGAAAGTATCCTATATATTCCCTGTATCTTAATTTCAACCAGTTAGTACATAACCACTTCCTTTCCAAATGATCTCCCCTCAATTCCCTGGTCACTCCAGCCTCTCCCAAATACCACTCATCTCCCCATTATCTATCAAGTAAAGAGTCAATATCCAACATACCAAAGGTTCAGGGCCCTGCTCTAGCACTATGGCCAAAGTCTGTTCTGATTGGTTAGTACCATTTCACAAATACTGTTAAATATTTTAATGTAACCCATATGCATATATATTGAAAGTATTTTTCCCATTTGATGATAAAACTTTGGGATGCCTGGGTGGCTCAGTTGGTTAAGCGGCTGCCTTCGGCTCAGGTCATGATCCCAGCGTCCTGGGATCGAGTCCCACATCGGGCTCCTTGCTTGGCAGGGAGCCTGCTTCTCCCTCTGCCTCTGCCTGCCTCTGCCTGCCTCTGCCTGCCTCTGCCTGCCTCTGCCTGCCTCTCTGCCTGTGCTCGCGCTCTCTCTAACAAATAAATAAATAAAATCTTAAAAAAAAAAATTTAAATTAAAAAATTTTAAAAAACCTTTAAAACACACCATAGTGGAGGCAGCCAGCTGGCTCACTTCGTAGATCATGGGACTCTTGATCTCGGGGTTGTAGGTTCAAGTCCCATGTTGACTATAAAGTTTATTTAAAAATAAATTCTTTAAAAAATAATAATAATAAAACAAAACACACCATCCTGTATTCTTTTTTCCTTCCATATCCTTTTTTTTCTTCCATATCCTTTTTTTATAACTTTGCTTTATAATTAGTTGCTGTTTCTTTATAGCAACTGTAGAGAAAATTCTCTACAGTTTTCTCTAAAAATTCTCTCAAAACTATAACCATTATGATAGCTATTTTCCTTTAAGTTCTCTCAGCTCTTAAAAATCTATAAAGGAATTTACTCACAAACAATATAAGATTTTCACTGAATTTTACTGTGTTCTGGAAACCTATCAAACTTATGGTTTTCCCTTTTGATGCTTTTGGCAGACACCACAAATTCCAACTTTACAAACACCAGCAGAAGCCAAAATAAAGTAATAGTTCATTGTGGACAAGCCGGGAAGTATTTTGAGCCAATCTTTATTTATGATTTGTTACCTACTGAAGAAGGAGTAAACTAATTTTTGTGGACTAAATCATTTCATACTTGACTACAATATTGATCTATAAAGATACTAGCTCTTTTATGGTCTTCTGCCAAATATATCACTTAGATATGATGATCTATGTTTTATGATTACTGTGTTTTAAATCTGATAACCACCCCCATTGTATTGTTATCCAGGCAAAATCTTCCCAGCATTTCAATTATCTTCATCTCATGCAGACCCACATCAAAAGCTTTTACAAACATTTAGATATATTGTTTGTCCATGGAGTTTTCTTTATCCACAAACTTGTTGAGTAATTTTATAAGACCAAATAAATCAGATTTGCCTGGCATAATCTGTCTTCATAAACAAATGCTGTCCGCTACCCATCACATTGTTATCTAAATGATTTCAGATCAATTTAGTTCACTCTAACTTGGGCAATTGCATTCTGCCAGCCCCAAACTCCCTCTGTTTTTCAATTGGAGACATTATTCTTCCTTTCACTTAACAAAGTGTTCTGTAAAGCAAGCAGGGAAGTATCTGAACCAATAAAGCCCAGTTTCCTGAAGATTTGTGTCTGACAGGCTAACTGAAACTATGTATTATATCCATGTCATAGCTTTAACTGATGACATTACCTAAATCATTGTACTAGATGTCATAAGTAATGTTTTGTGTTACATCAATAGGAAATGTAGCAAAACCAAGAATGTCTTCCTTTCATGCATACTTAAAGTACATGTAACACTAGATTCCCTGCTACATAACTAGATTTAGTTGAAACTGAGTTTTATATCAGAGGTTAATAATGAGATACAATGGATAGGAGATGATTTCATTGGGGAAGTTGTTATGTGTTATACTAAGGCAGAAAAATCACTGTGCTTTTTTAAAGAAAAATGATAATTCTATATTTCAAGGTAAAGAAACAAACTATCATTATTTACTTTGCCATTGCATAAAACATAAATTGGTTCATGCTTCCTTTTGCTCACACTTATATGATGTCCTTTGAAATCTGTGCCTCATCTCTATTAGGTGACATTTACCTAAAACTCTACATTAATTTGAGAGCAATCAAAAGCAGCACTGGGCTAGCTAACATATTTAATGGGCCTGCAAAGCAGGTTTCCAGCAAGAGGAGAGAAGAACAACCTTCCACTTCCCTTTGGGGTTCCTATTCTCAATGTCAACCAAGTTTAGCTTGAACTGACATGTACAGTCCTTTGTTTCAAACCAACCAACCAACCAACCCAGATTCCAAAATTCAGTCATAACTTCCAAAGACAAATTTACCCATGGATGAGTATAAATATCATCTTTTTTCTTGGAAGCCATTTTGATCAGCATTTATAGCACCAAATCCACACAGCTCAAGAAATAGTAATTTCAGAAGGAAACACCACAAGGCAGCATGGATAGAATAGAAAAATTGTCACTGTTTACTCACTAGAAGTATCTTTTACTAATAGAGTATAGTTAAAGTTTCACTATCCACTAATGAATTGATCAAAACCCAGGAGAAATGTGTGTAAAGACTAGAGTGAATATTTATAACATAGTATTATATTCTCTAATCTTCATTGTTCTTATTGATAAGTTGATTTTATTTTTTTTAACTTAACGACATGTTGGCTCATGAGATCATTTATGATAACATCTTTCTTGGTTTTTTATTTTCTACTGCCTAAATATCAACCATGCTTGTTTAGTGGAAAACATTACTCTGTGTGTGTGTGTGTGTGTGTGTGTGTGTGTATCGGAAATAATTATTAAAGAAGACAGTATTATTGTCAGAGAATAGGATAGACCATCTTTCCTTGATATTCCTCTAGGGGATGCACATAGAGACAATCAGAACATTGGCTTGGCTGCTATTGTTGATCAGAGTCGCCTGTCATTAATAAAACCTTTACTTACCTTGGTACATTGTAACTACCATGCTTATATGTAAGGAGTGTTATGCTCTCCAATAAAGCAGATTTCCACCAAAGACTTTACTTATTGTTAATGTTTTGCCAGGGAGGGGGTTGTTAAGAGAGGGTGGAAATGCAGAGACTGAACCCAGAGAACATTAACATTTGCACCTAAGATTCCTGGTCTGAGCTGTAGTATCCAGTAAATTATTTGACTATCTTCTCAGTTCTCCCAAGGATGGTACCTAACTAATGCCATTCTAGACACAAAGGAGAACAGTTCATTTGTTACATACAATGGGTGCCTTAAGTCTTTAGGGCTTAAGTCTCCCCTAAACCAGTTAATAAAGACTTACAGTTATACTTAAATATAATTCCTGAAATAGTACATTGTAACTTCAAAATAAAGTTGAAATTATTAAAGCTGCTGTTGTCTGAGTTTCAACTCTATTAGGAATAAAGAGATTGATTTGCTGTTCCCAAAAGATTCATTGTGATTAAACCTTTGAAACTAGCTCAACAATGTAAGCAGCACTGTTACCTCAGATCTTTCATGGAATAAGAAATAAGGGTGCTAGTTAATTTTAAAAAGAGCCCCACAACATACTCATTAACACTAACTGCTTGAAAAGTCCCAACTTGGTGTTAAGATCAATAAGTTTTATTCCTCATTTGATCAGAAATTTTGTCAGAAAATTATTGACGATCTTTTTAAATGTTTTGACTCTATTGAAAAATATAAAAACAAATAACTATAAAGCACCCTTTCCTCATGGGAATGTTGAGAATCCATTCTTTCTGTAGGGGGAATCAATATGTATTATATATATATTATTATATATATATAATAATATATATATAAATCAATATGTATTATATTAGAGAATATAATACTATGTTATAAATATTCACTCTAGTCTTTACACACATTTCTCCTGGGTTTTGATCAATTCATTAGTGGATAGTGAAACTTTAACTATACTCTATTAGTAAAAGATACTCCTAGTGAGTAAACAGTGACAATTTTTCTATTTATTCTATCCATGCTGCCTTGTAGTGTTTCCTTATATATATATATTAATATATATATATAAATCAATATGTATTATATAATACATATTGATTCCCCCTACAGAAAGAATGGATTCTCAACATTCCCATGAGGAAAGGGTGCTTTATAGTTACTTGTTTTTATATTTTTCAATAGAGTCAAAACATTTAAAAAATGTTTTAAAATGTTTAAAAACATTTAAAAAAATTAAAAAATATATATATATATTTTATGAAGAAGAAAGTAGGGCTGCAATATTTATTCTTACTGAACTATGACGTCTGTCTTCCCTGGGCAGATCCCCTTAGAGAAAATTCCAAAATGAAAGAGAATACAGGAAAGGAGGGGAAGGAAAAACAATATTTGTATAAACAACAAAGTGGAGATGAAATGTACTAGATATCCATTAGTATAGATTAAGAGCCTACACCCACAAATGTGTAATCTTTCAACTGAGAACATTTGTATTACATCTATAGACATATATGTAATGTACAACCTCGAACATGTTTTGGACAATTATGTGTGAAATCCTCATCATGACCATTCTCACTGAACAACTCTACGATGAGTGGAGGATTTTCTGAAACTGAAATTGCCATTTGCACGATGTGGTGCATTGAAGCAATTCAAGGCTTTCATTCCACTTCACTGGAAATGAAGATTCACTATATTAGCGTTCTCTAGACACTTATGTGGTAGGAAATTATGCCCCTCAATTACAAATTCTTCCAGCCTTCTCTCTCTTTGCTTCTCTGTTTTCAAGTCTCATTTCAAATACTCCACAAAATATTTGGCCTCACTTGGCATAAAAGAAGAAAACCCCTGTGCCTCTTTCCCCCCACCTTTATATGGAGATAACAACACTTGCCTCTCTCATAAAAGTATTGTGAGGCATAATATTTTGTAAAGCGCTTTAGAAACCTTAGATATGAGAGCTAATGGAAATAAAAACTGTATTGCCATCTATTCTCCCAGTTCCTCTCAAGTTGGCCATTTTCTTTTTTGTTTGTTTTTTTTTTCCTGTCATTTGGATGTTAAGAAGAAATATTGTCTTGCCAGTGAATGTGGAAGCTTACAAGATTACCTTCGAGTTCCTTCCACTTCTCTTTCTTTGTGACCTCTTCTGGTTTCGCTTCCAAGATACCCACCCAGAACGGACTCAGGTATGATCTGCTTTATTGTCTGTATTTATTTGGCGCCTGTATATGGTCTAATCTTAACTAAGGACCCTCTCAAGTGCACTAATTCATAACTTGGGTCTTTGTGATGGCGTTACTGGACACCATCGTGACTACCTGTCACTACCTGACCTCCCATTCGTGCTCTCTATCCACAAGTCCTGGGTTTGTACTAAGTGAGTGTATTATCTCCCACATTACATTGTGAACACCCTTGAGGGGAGGGACGGGGTCTATCTACAAAGTACCTAGCACAGGGTTTTACTCATAGTAGGTATTCAAGAAGTGAGTTCAAGTCATTAAATAAACTAGATTTTACATTCCTTGAGCTAGCTGCACTGCAGAAGTCTGCAGAAATCTGAATTGGACGGAGCCTAGAGGTGCTGTGGTCTGTTATTTCCAAACTCAGAGTCATCCACATGTAGAGAACGGCTTGACAAGACTCCGGGAGTTAAACTAGATTGTTTTTTATTACCTGCAAGCCAAATCCTGACTGACCTCTTCTCTTTGGAACTGCTGATAAAAGACTCCATTGTAGGATTTAAAGATATGAGCCCCTTTTCTATCTACCATACAATGATTTCTTCAGAAAAGTACTCTTAGAATGCATCAAAGTACATGATGAAAGGACACAATAAGAAGTAAACTAAGGAGTATATAAAGTACACGATGAAAAGATGATGTGGAGTAAG
>RCUC01115830.1:0-57322 GCA_003697995.1 Taxidea taxus jeffersonii
ATTTTGATAGGCATTGCATTAAATGTGTAGATAGCTTTAGGTAGCATAGACATTTTCACAATATTTATTCTTCCAATCCATGAGCATGGAACATTTTTCCATTTCTTTGTGTCTTCCTCAATTTCTTTCATGAGTACTTTATAGTTCTCTGAGTATAGATTCTTTGCCTCTTTCGTTAGGTTTATTCCTAGGTATCTTATGGTTTTGGGTGTAATTGTAAATGGGATTGACTCCTTAATTTCTCTTTCTTCTGTCTTGTTGTTGGTGTAAAGAAATGCAACTGATTTCTGTGCATTGATTTTATATCCTGACACTTTACTGAATTCCTGTACAAGCTCTAGCAGTTTTGGAGTGGAGCCTTTTGGGTTTTCCACATATAGTATCATATCATCTGCAAAGAGCGATAGTTTGACTTCTTCTTTGCCGATTTGGATGCCTTTAATTTCTTTTTGTTGTCTGATTGCTGAGGCTAGGACTTCTAGTACTATGTTGAATAGCAGTGGTGATAGCGGACATCCCTGCCGTGTTCCTGACCTTAACGGAAAAGCTCTCAGTTTTTCTCCATTGAGAATGATACTTGCCGTGGGTTTTTCATAGATGGCTTTGATAATATTGAGGTATGTGCCTTCTATCCCTACACTTTGAAGAGTTTTGATTAGGAAGGGATGTTGCACTTTGTCAAATGCTTTTTCAGCATCTATTGAGAGTATCATATGGTTCTTGTTCTTTCTTTTGTTAATGTACTGTATCACATTGATTGATTTGCGGATGTTGAACCAACCCTGCTGCCCTGGAATAAATCCCACTTGGTCGTGGTGAATAATCCTTTTAATGTACTGTTGGATCCTATTGGCTAGTATTTTGGTGAGAATTTTCGCATCTGTGTTCATCAAGGATATTGGTCTGTAATTCTCTTTTTTGATGGGATCCTTGTCTGGTTTGGGGATCAAGGTGATGCTGGCCTCATAAAATGAGTTTGGAAGTTTTCCTTCCATTTCTATTTTTTGGAACAGTTTCAGGAGAATAGGAATTAATTCTTCTTTAAATGCTTGGTAGAATTCCCCTGGGAAGCCATCTGGCCCTGGGCTTTTGTTTGTTTGGAGGTTTTTGATGACTGTTTCAATCTCCTTACTGGTTATGGGCCTATTCAGGGTTTCTATTTCTTCCTGGTTCAGTTTTGGCAGTTTATATGCTCTAGGAAAGCATCCATTTCTTCCAGATTGTCAAATTTGTTGGCATAGAGTTGCTCATAATATGTTCTTATGATTGTTTGTATTTCTTTGGTGTTGGTTGTGATCTCTCCTCTTTCATTCATGATTTTATTTATTTGGGTCCTTTCTCTTTTCTTTCTGATACGTCTGGCTAGGGGCTTATCAATCTTATTAATTCTTTCAAAGAACCAGCTCCTAGTTTCATTGATTTGTTCTATTGTTTTTTTGGTTTCTATCTCATTGATTTCTGCTTTGATCTTTATTATTTCTCTTCTCCTGCTGGGTTTAGGCTTTCTTTGTTGTTCTTTCTCCAGCTCCTTTAGGTGCAGGGTTAGGTTGTGTATTTGAGACCTTTCCTGTTTCTTGAGATAGGCTTGTATCGCTATATATTTTCCTCTCAGGACTGCCTTTGCTGTGTCCCAGATTTTGGACCGTTGTGTTTTCATTATCATGTGTTTCCATGGTTTTTTTCAATTCTTCTTTCATTTCCTGGTTGACCCATTCATTCTTTAGAAGGATGCTGTTGAGTCTCCATGTATTTGTGCTCTTTCCCAATTTCCTCTTGTGATTGAGTTCTAGCTTCAGAGCATTGTGGTCTGAAAATATGCAGGGAATGATCCCAATCTTTTGATACCTGTTGAGACCTGATTTATGACCCAGGATGTGATCTATTCTGGAGAATGTTCCATGGGCACTAGAGAAGAACGTGTATTCTGTTGCTTTGGGGTAGAATGTTCTGAATTTATCTGTGATGTCCATCTGCTCCAGTGTGTCATTTAAGACCTTTATTTCCTTGTTGATCTTTTGCTTGGATGATCTGTCCATTTCAGTGAGGGGTGTATTAAAGTCTCCAACTATTATTGTATTCTTGTCAATGTGTTTCTTTGATTTTGTTATTAATTGGTTTATATAGTTGGCTGCTCCCATGTTAGGGGCATAGATATTTAAAATTGTTAGATCTTCTTTTTGGACAGACCCTTTGAGTATGATATAGTGTCCTTCCTCATCTCTTATTATAGTCTTTGGCTTAAAATCTAATTGATCTGATAGAAGGATTGGCACTCCAGCTTTCTTCTGATGTCCATTAGCATGGTAAATTGTTTTCCACCCCCTCACTTTCAATCTGGAGGTGTCTTCAGGTCTAAAATGAGTTTCTTGTAGGCAGAATATGGATGGGTTTTGTTTTTTATCCATTCTGAAACCCTGTGTCTTTTGATTGGGGCATTTAGCCCATTTACGTTCAGGGTAACTATTGAGAGATATGAATTTAGTGCCATTGTATTGCCTGTATGGTGATTGTTACTGTATATTGTCTCTGTTCCTTTCTGATCTAATAGTTTTAGGGTCTCTCTTTGCTTAGAGGACCCCTTTCAATATTTCCTGTAGAGCTGGTTTGGTGTTTACAAATTCTTTCAGTTTTTGTTTGTCCTGGAAGCTTTTTATCTCTCCTTCTATTTTCAATGATAACCTAGCTGGACAAAGTATTCTTGGCTGCATGTTTTTCTCGTTTAGTGCTCTGAATATATCATGCCAGTTCTTTCTGGCCTGCCAGGTCTCTGTGGATAAGTCTGCTGCCAATCTAATATTTTTACCATTGTATGTTACAGACTTCTTGTCCCGTGCTGCTTTCAGGATTTTCTCTTTGTCGCTAAGACTTGTAAATTTTACTATTAGATGGCAGGGTGTGGACCGATTCCTATTGATTTTGAGGGGTGTTCTCTGCACCTCCTGGATTTTGATGCTTGTTCCCCTTGCTATATGAGGGAAATTCTCTACAATAATCCTCTCCAGTATGCCTTCTGCTCCTATTTCTCTTTCTTCTTCTTCTGGAATCCCAATTATTCTAATGTTGTTTCGTCTTATGGCATCACTTATCTCTCGAATTCTCCCCTTGTGGTCCAGTAGTTGTTTGTCTCTCTTTTGCTCAGCTTCTTTATTCTCTGTCATTTGGTCTTCTATATCACTAATTCTTTCTTCTGCCTCATTTATCCTAGCAGTAAGAGTCTCCATTTTTGATTGCACCTCATTAATAGCTTTTTTTAGTTGAACTTGATTAGACTTTAGTTCTTTTATTTCTATAGAAAGGGCTTTTATTTCTCCTGACAGGGTTTCTCTAGTATCTTCCATGCCTTTTTTGAGCCCCGCTAGAACCTTGAGAATTGTCGTCCTGAATTCCAGATCTGACATATTACCAATGTCTGTATTGATTAGGTCCCTAGCCTTCAGTCCTGCCTCCTGTTCTTTTTTTTGTGGTGAGTTTTTCCGCCTTGTCATTTTGTCCAGATAAGAATCCGCTGTTCTCCTTGTTAAGTGATCTTGGTCTTGGCTGGGTTTCTTGTTGATCTTCTGGGGGAGGGGCCTGTTGTTGTGATTCTCAAGTGTCTCTGCCCCAGGCAGAATTGCACCGCCCTTACCAGGGGCCGGGCTAAGTAATCCTCTCAGGTTCGCTTTCAGGAGCTTTTGTTCCCTGAACGCTTTCCGTAGAGTTCCGGAGGACGGGAATGAAAATGGAGGCCTCCCAATCTCCGGCTCGGAGGAGCCGAGAGCTCGGGGCCCCACTCTTCAGTGCGCCTTCAGAGAAAAGTGCTTAATCACTCCCGTCTCCCCAGCCTCCAGCCGCGCTCAGAGAAAATCGTGCGTCAGCAGTCCCGTCTCACTGGCTTCTGGGAGCACTCCGAGCTCACCCAGCCTGTGACCAAGCGTCTCTGTCTCTGGCAGAGTCCCACCTGGAGTCTCCGGACCCCGTAGATCCCTGAGCTCTCCCGGGTTGGAGTCTCCCCGGATCTTGTGGGGACCCCTTGCACAGAGCACCGGTCCGTGTCACAGACCACGGCTCTAGGAAACCTCAGCTCTGTCTCCGCAGCCGGCTTCCCTGCTCTAATACCTGTGAGCTCTGGGTCACTCAGACACCCCCGATCCTTCTGTGACCCCGGGGGACCTGAGTCCACGCTATCCCCGTGAGGTCTTCACCCCAGTTTAGCCTCTGGAGCGATGTCCCTCCGTGGAGCAGACTTTTAAAAGTCCTGATTTTGTGCTCCGCCGCTTGCCGGGAGCCGGCCCCTCCCCCTGGGGTCTATCTTCCCGTCGCGTTGGATTCACTTCTCCGCCGGTCCTACCTTTTAGAAAGTGGTCAATTTTCTGTTTCTAGAATTGTTGTTTTTCTTCTCTTCGATCTCCTGTTGGATTCGTAGGTGTTCGGAATGGTTTGATAGGCTATCTAGCTGATCTCCTGCTGCCTGATGTCACCTCAGCCTGCTACTTCTCCGCCATCTTGACTCCTCCCCTGCAAACAGGATCTTTAGACATGCTTCAAATAGGATTTTGTGCGGTCACATTTGTTGCCACTGCTGAACAAATTCTCCCACGTCACAGGAACGTACCTCCTCGGCTGGCCGGGCCGCTATGCCGTCAGCTTTCACCACAACCCACTGCCTCTTAATTTAATTTTTAAAGTAATTTTACATCCAACATGGGGCTTGAACTCACAACCTTGAGATCAAGAGTCACATACTCCACTGAGTCAGCCAGACACCCCTGTCAGTTTTATTTTTAAAGTTAACCCTTTTGTGCTATCATATTTTCCCATGACATTTCATTCTTCATCAAGCCTAATATAAAAACACTCAGGTTTAAGTGTTTTTTGGGGGGGAGGGGAGGAGATGTCTTAATTTCCTTATGAAGTCTCCCGTGTTATGTAAAACTTAAATTTGCATGCTTTTCTCTTATTAATCTGTCTTTTGTTGTAGAAATCCAGCCAAGAACCTGGCAGGGTTGAATGAAAAATATTTTTTCCCCTACATTGACTTCCAGGAACACAGTGTTCAGATAAATTTCAGTATTGTTGTAGGTACTCCTTATGTGTTAGGCTGTTGGGTTCACACGGGCTTTATATGCCTATTTATGCAAGGGTAGAACTTCCTGTAGAATATTTCTAGTCTGTACATACTTTTTGAACATCAGTGATTAGAACCAATTGTTTCAAGAAGAGTATTTTAGATAGAACAACCAGGAGATATCTGTTTGAGGAAGTCATTTGGGAACAGAGATCTGAATTCATGAAGTAAACAGTCCATGTAAAGTGGAAAAATATTCCAGGCAGAAGGTATAGGAAGTGCCAAGACCTTGAGGCAAAGATGAACATATGGACATAAATGAGACCACTCAAATGAGAAAAAGCAAAGGGCTACTCAAAGGTTACTATAGCAAGGGGGAGAGCCACCGTTACTTGTGTTTGACAGAGATTTAATGGCAGGTAAGGAGTAGGAAAGCTTTATTGTGGGAGAAAAGGATAGCGTCAGTTATCCTCTGATTGGAGACTGTTCGCATGGGGAAGTTAGAGGTACATATTCGGCTGTCTCTGATTGGTCCTACACTGGTTGCCAGGACAAAAATTAGGAAAGCTGTCATTTATAAATCAAGTCCTGGCTGTGTTGGGGCTGATTGTTATAGAGTATGGTTTTGCTTCCTCGACTAGTTGCTAGAGCCACTAGTATGATTTCCTACCAGTCTGGCTTATAGAAAATAAGTTGGATTCTTGGGCTGGTTTCTGTAGATTGTCAGTCAGATTTCTATTTTTTATTTTTTTATTTATTATGGAAGTATAACTGACATACAGTGTTCTATTAATTTCAGGTGTACAACATATTAATTCAACAATTCTATACATTAGTGCTCATGATGACAAGTGTAGTCATCATCTATAACCATAAAATATTATTATATTACTATTTGCTATGTTGTAATTGCCATCTCTGTGACTTCTTTATTTTATAACTAGAAGTTTTTACCTTTTAATCCTTCTTATCTATTTGATCTGTCCTCCCACCCATCTCCCCTCTAGCAGCCACTAGTTTTTTCTCCGTATTTAAAGTCTATTTTGGGGTTCCTTGGTGGCTCAGTTGGTTAAGCATCCAACCCTTGGTTTTTGGCTCAGGTCATGATCATAGGATCCTGAGTTTGAGACCCAGGTCAGGCTCTGTGCTCAGCAGAGTCTGCTTGAAGGTTCTTTCCCTCTGCTCCTCCTTGCCTCAATAAATAAATAATTTTAAAGAGTCTTTTTTATTTGTTCATTGTGCGTTTTTTAAGATTGCACATAAAAGTGAAACATATGGTATATGTCTTTCTCTGACTGACTTATTTCACTTTAATATAATATCCTCTGAGTCCATCCATGTTATCACAAATAGCAAGATCTCATTCTTTTTTATGGCTGAGTAGTATTTGTGTGTGTGTATGTGTGTGTGTGTGTGTGTGTGTGTGTGTGTGTGTGAGACTCCCTTATCCATTCATCTATTAATGGACACATAGGTTGTCCTGTATCCTTCCTATGGTAGATAATGTTGCAATAAACGTAGGGGTGTTTTTTGAATTAGTGTTTTTGTTTTCTTTTTTATTTCTTTTCAGTGTTCCAGAACTCATTGTTTATGCACCACACCCAGCGCTCCATACAATACGTGGAACTCTCTTAAGCAATCAGGGTGTGCTGAGTCATGCCAGTCAAGGTTTTGGTCATGTATCTCTCTACCTATTAGGTTAAAATATATTGCTGATGGCCTTTTTTTTTTTTTTTGCTGACATCTGGGGGCTTAGGTCTTAGCTGCCCCTTGCCCATAAAATTGACAAATACTTTTGTGGTTACTTGTCTTATTTTAGGACATTGTGCAGAAGTCATTTCTGCAAAGGCTGCAAAGCAGAATGTCAGTGCTCTTTTATGTTTGCTGTCCTGACTCATATTTTCTTGGTGAGGATACCAGCCCTGACTACCTAACTATCCAACTAACTCCTAACATTACTGATGAAGAAAAAGTTTGTGAATGTTTCAGGCTCCCTCATGAAATCTTGTCTGCCTATGCAGATGACATGCTGCTTTAAATCCAGGGCAAATTTAAGGGAATATTTCTGACTGATTCTACTAAATAAATTGAAAAAAAAAAGTTTTTGATGCTAGGTCACCAGGCAGTTTCTAATTGAAGTGCCTCTGTTCTATTACTTCCTGCCCCCTCTTGCTACTTGAGTGTGAGAAATGCTGAACACTTAGCAAATCTACATTTTCCTTCAGGGGATAAAATGACCTGCTTATTGATGTCATTCTAGGCAAATTGACCAGATGTCATGACTGGATCTGAAAGAATGCAGATATTTACATTCATCTGAATCTAGAGTTAAAAAAGTACTTTGCACATTTTGCCCCTGGAGAAAAGGACAGAAATCAATACTCACCAGAGAATTGTAGTTGAATTGTAGATTAGATACAAATCTGTTGGTTGCAGTCTCATCCTAAACTATTTGTTAAGTACCTATAGGAAAAATCTGCTATAATTTAAATCTGGAGTTTGTGGCTTCTTGTCAATTTGCAGATGTTAACACAGGGACCTTTTCTCCTGTTATTCTATCACACTCTTCCTATTAACTACAATGTTATATGGAGATACAAGAGAACAGTAATGTTCTGTTAGTGATGGGATTTACATATGAAAAGCAAGTGATGCATATTCAATTGTCCCTGATTCTGAATCTCATCATTATTGCATTAGTCACTGCTGTGTAACTACCTTGTTCAGATTGATTATATACATGAATCCAATATAAATGAGCACAGCTGTCATGGAAAAATTTCCTTCCATTACATTCTGAAGAAACAGTCATCAGTTTATTTAAACTGCTTTTTAAACATTTCCTATGGTTCTTTCCCTAATCATCACATGGATCTGAATAGAAGCAAGTTTCCCTTTGTTATGTCCATTGTCATTTCTTCTACCTTCAAATTTGTGCTACAAGGCTGCATTTATGACATCATCACTATTCCCATCACAACCTGCTATGATAGCAACAGCACACATATCATTTAATAAATGATCAAACAAAATGAAAAACTCTGATTAAAAATAAATGGAGGGACACCTGGGTGGCTCAGTTGGTTGAGCGTCCAACTGTTGATTTTGCCTCAGGTCATGCTATTAGGGTCCTGGCATCAAGGCCTGCATCAGCTTCTGAGAGGTACAGACTCAGCAAGAAGTCTGCTTGATATTCTCTCTCCCCCTGTGCCTCCCCCAAAGCATGTGTGAATGCTTCCTCTTTCTCTCAAGATAAATAAATAAACACATAAATCTTTAAAAAAATAAATGGAGACATTCAGACCAAATACCTACTAACAAATGAAAAAGATTATAAAGCGGTCCTAGGACATATGCTAGAAGAAAGCATTTGTTTTATTCCAAAATTATTATGATTATCCTTATTTTCCTCAGGTAAAGTAAAATCTCCCTAATTTAGGTTCTATCAAATCAGAAATTTTCAGAATTCAACAATTGTGAAGGACAATGAGGAAAAACTTTGGTAAGTAAATGAATACATAAAAAACAATGTTACTATCACATTTAGGCTGTAGAAGTGAACAACTTGTTTATTAAATCAACCTCCCAACTGTTAAAGGAGCCTACCCTCTCTGTAATGACAACTAAAATGTTCACAGTACGTATCAGTCTTTGATGTCTTTCAGGATCCAGTTGGGGGTAACCAGGATGAACTGCTTCTGGGTGGAACAGAGTAGGTGAGCCAGGTTATGGAATTAGATCTGCTCCCTGAGCAAATTCAGCTAGAGGCCCCAGAGGAAATGCAGTATGAGAGTCAACATATGTATTTAGCTGTGCAGTCAGCTATCCACTATGACTGTATATCTACTAGGCACCAGGCTCTGTGGTAGTCACTGAGGATGTAAAGATCAATGTCTTCCATCAAGGAGCTCACATATATGTAAATGAATAGATTGCAGTGCAGTGATTAAATGCAAGAATATAAGGGGTGCCTGGGTAGCTCAGTGAGTTAAATGCTAGAATATAAGCAATTATATCCACCGAGTCACACAGAAGCAATAGACCTTGATATTGGGGACAAATCAAGCTATTTTGATGAATGAATGGCAGTACATTAAAGGTACAGAGGTGGAAGGGGTTCTCCAGGTGGAGGGAGCAGAATGTGATCTGGAGTGTATCGTGAAAGAGAAAGTAATGGCTTGTTTTTCACTCTCTTACCATTATCTTTTAAAGAGCCAAAGTTTTGGGGACACCTGGGTGGCTCAGTAGGTTAAGTGTCTGCTTTCGGTTCTGGTCATGATCCCAGGGTCCTGGGACTGAGTCCCACAATGGGGCTCTTTGCTCAGTGTGCAACCTGCTTCTCCCTCTGCCTCTGCCCTTCCACCCCGCTCATGCTCACTCGATGTCTCTCTCTCTGGCAAATAAATAAATAAAAATCTAAAAAAAATAAGGAGCCAAAGTTTTTAATTTAGATGAAATCCAATTTATCATTCTCTTCTGTTATGGACTGTGCTCTTGCTGTCAAATCTAAGAAATCTCTGCTTAATCCAAGGTCACAAATATTCTCTCCTATATTTGCCTTTACGAGTTTTAGGTTTGTACATCTAGGTGCAAGATCCATTTTGAGTTAATTTTTTATATGGTGCAAGATATGGATTAGAGTTGATTTTTTTTGCTTATGGATATTCACTATCACTTATCAAAAAGGCTTTTCTTTATCCACTGCTTTGACTTTGCACTTGTCAAAAATTAGTTGTCTGCAGATGTGTTGGTTTATTATGTTTGGACTCTGTTCTGTTCTACTGATCTATTTGTTTACCTTTGTGCCAATAAAATACTGTCTTGATTCCTATAGTTTCGTAATAAGTCTTGGAATCAGATGTTAGCCCCTAACTTTATTCCGCTCAGAATGATTTTGGCTATTCTAGTCTTTTGCATTTCCATATTGTAGGGGCCCAGAGCAGGCTACCTTCAAATACACCACAATAGCATACTGATTACTTTGAACTGAAGCTACTCAGGAAAAAGCCAGTGCAAGGACACTCAGATCCCCTCTCTGTCTCCCTGAAAGCAGGAAACAAATCACCCATATGAAAAATACCCTCCCCGTATTAAGAAGGAAAAAAACATCCTTACCACCTGAGATAGGGACTTTAAAGTTGAGAAAGCTGTAGAAATAAGCCTTGTTACTTTTTACTAATCTACTTCCTCAGCCCAAATTCTGCTTAGAATTTCTTACTAATTAAAACTCCCAGGGCACCTGGCTGGCTCCATTGGTGGAGTGTACAACTCTTGATCTCAGGGCTGTGAGTTTGAGCCCTGCACTGGGTGTAGAGATTAAGTAAAAATAAAGTCTTTAAAACAAAACAAAACAAAAAACAGGACTTCCAAACCCCTGTTTTCCTTATCCTGTAAATTCCTCACACATCTATTGTCTCTCTAAAATGTATATAGACCGCCTGTCTCAGTCATTTCTTTAGGTCCCATTTTCATTATTGGGCCTCCATGCTTATGTAATAAAACTTCGATTTTTTTACCTCCTGTTAATCTGTCTCCTGTCAATTGAATTCTTAGTCCAGCTGGAAAACGTTGAGGGCATGAGGGTTGGAAGAATTCTCCCTCTCCAACAACATGATCTTTAGAACATCCTCATCAATTTCTTAAAAAAAAGAAGCTTACTAGGATTTTGACTGGGATTGTTTTGAATTTATCAATCATTTTGGGGGAGTTCACATCTTAGCAATATAGAGTTCTCCAAATCATGAACAGGAAACATCTTTCTATTTATTTTGGTTTTCTATAATTTCTTTCAGCAATTTTAGTGTGCAAGTCATTCACATCATTGGTTATATTTAGCCCAATAGCTTGTTGCTAGCATACAGAAATGCAACAGATCTATATTAATCTTATATCCTGCCATTTTGCTAAACTCCCTTATAAGTCTTAGCAGCTTTTTTTTTGGTACTTTCCATTGGATTTTCTACATAGACCATCATGTTATCAGAAAATAGTTTTATTTTTCCCTTTCCAAACTGGATGCCTTTTATGTATTTATTTTTTCATTCCTGATTGCACTGATCAGAGTGTTGAATAGGAGTGGCAAAGCAGATATTCCTATTTTGTTCCTCACCTTTGGAGTGAGGCATGAAGTTTTTCACCATTAAATATGGGATTAGTGGTAGGGCTTTGGACATGACCCTTAATGGGTTGAGGAGGTTCCCTTCTATTCTTAGTTTGTCAGATGTTTTTACCATGAATAAATTTTGTCAAATACTTTTTCTGTGTCTATTGAGATGATCATATTTTTCTCTTTTTATTTTGTTAATATGATGAATTACATTGGTTTGTGAATGTAAATCTAACCTTGCGCTTGTGGGATAGAACCCAATTGATAATGATGGGCTATATTTTTTATACCTTGCTAGATTCATTTCCTAAAATATAAATTTTTATGTGTATGTTTATGAGGTTATTAGTTTATAATTTTCTTCTCTTGTAATGTCCTTTTGTGGTTTCCATATTAGGGTAATGATGAGTTCAAGTATTCCTTCTCTTAAATTTTTTAGAAGAATTTATATAGCATTGTTATTATTTATTTTTTAAAGGTATGATTGAATTCACCAGTAAAGTCAGAAGGGCTGGGGTTTTCTTTGTAGGAGGATTTTTAACTGAAATATATGTATATTACAGATTATCTGCTTTATCTTGTGTGAACTTTGGTAATCTGTGCCTTTTAGTGAATTTGTTCATTTTGCCTAATTCATCAAATTTATGGGAATAGAGTTAAATTATTCCCTTATCATTTCTTTTAATATCTGCAGAATCTGTCATGATATCCCCTTTCTCATTCCAGCTATTTCCAGTTTGCATCTTCTCTCTTTTTTCCTGATTAATCTCACTAGTGGTTTTCCAATTTTATTGGTCTTCTCAAAGAACCAGCTTTTGGTTTCACTGATTTTTCTCTGTTGTTTTTCTGTTTTCTATTTCATAAATTTCTGCTTTGATCCTCATTACTTCCTTTCTTCTGCTTAGGTTTAATTTTTCTTTTTCTAGTTTCTTAAGGTACACAATGACATTATTACTTTGAAACCATCTTTCTTTTTTAATATAGGCATCTTGTACTATAAATTTCCCCTAAGTATAGTTTTAGTAGCATCCTATAATATTTGATAAGTTGTGCTTAAATTACATTTAGTTAAAATTATTATTTAATTTTCCTTTTAATTTCTTATTTGATACATGCCTTATTTAGAAATATTATTTCATTTGTAAATATTATAGGAATTTCCAAAGATCATTTTGTTACTGATTTCTGATTTAACTCCATTGTGGTCAAAGGACAAATTTTGAATGACTTGAATCCTTCTGAATTTATTGACACCTATTTTTATGGCCCAAAATATGGTCTGTCTTGGTAAATATTCCCTGAGCATTTGAGAAGAAACTGCATTCTGATGTTGGATTATGTGTTCTATACATGGCAATCAGGTGAGACTAGTTGATAGTGGTGTTTAAGTCTACTATATCTTCACTAATTTTCTACCCACTTGTTTTACCCATTATTCAGGAAGGAGCATAGGGAGTCCTAGATTATAATTGTGGGTTTATCTGATTTTCCTTGCTGTGCTATCAACTTTTTTTTTATTTACTTGATAGACAGAGATCACAAGTAGGCAGAGAAGCAGGCAGAGAGAGAGAAGGAAGCAGGCTCCCTGCTGAGCAGAGAGCCTGATGCGGGGCTCGATCCCAGGACCCTGAGATCATGACCTGAGTTGAAGGCAGAGGCTTAACCCACTGAGCCACCCAGGTGCCCCAGTGCTATCAACTTTTGATTCATGAATTTTAATGCCCTGTAATTTAGTGCATAAACATTTAGGATTGTTAGGTCTTCTTGATTAACTGACCCCATTATCATTACAAAATAAAATACTTTATCCCTGGTAATATTTTGGTCTGAAATTGACTTTGATATTACTATAGCCACTCCAACTTTCTTTGTATTTTTTAAAAGATTTTATCCATTTGAGAGAAAGAGAAAGAGACAGAGAGAGAGAGAGTGAGCAAGCATGAGCAGGGGGCAGGGGCAGAGGGAGAAGCAGACTCCCCACTGAGCAGGGAGCCTGATGTAGGGCTTGATCTCAGGACCCTGAGAACATGACCTGAGCTGAAGTCAGACACTTAACCAAATGAGCCACCCAGGTGCCCTGTGCCCCCTTCCCCCACTTTCTTTTATTTAATGTTCTCATGCTATATTTTTTCTATTCTTTTACTTGGGACCTATTTGTATTTTTTTATATTTAAAGTGTTTTTCCTGCAAGTAGCATATCATTGAGTCATAACTTTTTATTCTTTTAAAAGAAAATTAAAAATGTCTTCTTAAAAATAATTTGAAAAAAATAATTTGAGAGAGAGAGAATGAGTTGGTGGGTCAGAGCGGGAGGGAGAGAGAATCTTAAGCAGACTCCCTGCTGAGAATGGAGCCCTATGTGGGGCTTGATCTCATGACCATGAAATCATGACCTAAGCCAAAACCGAGAGACACTTAACCAACTGTGCCACCCAAGCATCCCTTTAGTTTTTTATTCTATGTAACAGATGTTGCCTATTAATTTAGATCTTTAGATCATTTGCATTCATATGATGATTGATATGGATCTCATTTTATCTCATTTGTTGGATATACTTAAGGGCAGTCTCTGCTTGTCTCTGGGGTCCTGCTTCTTTCTTATTAACTTTTGCTGCATTGGTGTCTCCAGACTCAGATATATCAATAGAGAAAGTCCACTGGCCTTTGCCTCAATACTTCCCTATGCTATGGCTTTGAAAATCTCTTAAAGCTAAGGCCATTGTAGGAGTCATTTCGTTTGCTCCTCATATCTACAAACAAGTGTCCTTAACTGCCTGATGGCCAGTGTCTTGAAAACCACTGTTTCATGTGTTTAATTTATAAAATTATCCACATGTATAATTTTATTCATTGTTTTGTAATGGACATTTTCAAATATAACCAAAAAATTGAAAGCACTATACAGTATGCAAATGTATAACTGGCGCTTATATTCTAAAATGAACACTGCAATATTTTCATCATACAACTTCCTACTTATGCTTCCCTTTATCCATCCCTCAAATATTCTTAGTTTTTGATGCATTTCAAAATAAATTGAAAATATCAATATAATTCACACTAAACAGTTTAGCATGCATACCATTAATTAGAGCTTAAAAGTCTAAATTTTGACAAATTAAAAACCTGTGTAATGCTAACCTCCATCAATCCATAAAACATACCTATCACCATAGGAAGTTTCTTCTTGACTTTCTCTGTTGATACCCACTCCCATCTCTCCAAAAGAAACTACTGTTTAGACTTTTTTCACCATAGGTAAGATTTGCTTCTTTTAGAATAGCACTCTAAGATAGAAAAATAATGTGAGTCAAAATTGTAACCACATGTGCAATTTTAAGTTTTCTATGAGCCATGTTACTAAAAGTAAAAAGAAACAGATGACTAAATTAAGTAATATGTTTTATTTAATCCAAAATTTCTAGAATGTTCACATTTTCAACATGTAATCAGCATAAAAATCATGAATGAGATATTTTACATCCTTATTTTCATGGTGTGTCTTTGAAATCCAGTGTGCAATTTACAGTTCTAGTACATCTTAACTTAGAGTAGTTATATATCAGAAGCCCCAGGTAGCTCAGTAACTTCCTGTGCTCGGTAACCCCACATAGCCAGTAACTACTGGATTGGACAGCACAGTTCTAGAAATTAATATAAATATGATCATAAAATACCTACCATTTGTCTAAGGCTTTTTTTACTCAAGATGTTTCAAGAATTTTAATATTTGTTCACAGATTATTTTTTAAAGATGTTATTTATTTATTTGACAGACAGATATCACAAGTAGGCAGAGAGTCAGGAAGAGAGAGAGGAAGGGAAGCAGGCTCCCTGCCAAGCAGAGAGCCCAATGCGGGGCTCGATCCCAGAACCCACCCAGGAGCCCCCACAGATTACTTTAATAAAAATAAAAAATAAAAACTGAAATGATGGAAATAAGATGTTTAAAAAGAGTAGTATAGAAGGTGAGAGAAAAGAAATTATACTGAAAAAATTCTACTGCTCATTGTATTATGAAAGAGACTAGACATGCTGATGAACTTTACACTTTACACTAAGTAAAATATCTTAATGTTGTAAGGTGAATCACTAAAAAATAGAAATAGAATACCTAATTTCCAAATTAGTAGAGAGAACAAAGGATAATTAAAAATTAAGCCATTGATTGAAATATGGGAAGGGGGAAGCAAATAAAAACCAAGATAAATATTAAGATGATAATGATTAGTCAAAATATATTGGTAATCTGGGGCACCTGGGCGGCTCAGTTGGTTAAACCTCTGCCTTCGGCTCAGGTCATGATCCCAGGGTCCTGGGATCGAGCCCCATATCAGGCTCCCTGCTCTGTTGGAGGCTTGCTTTTCCCTCTCCCACTCCCCCTGCTTGTTTCCTGTTGCCCTGTCTCTCTCTCTGTCAAATAAAATAAAATCTTATATATATATATATATATATATATATATATAAATGGGTATTCATTATACCCATTTATACTTACTGGGATTATACATATATATCTATAATAATATATTATATATATCTATAGGTATAGATATATATAATATATCTATATAGATATATATCTATATATATATATCTATATACTAGATTATATATATATATATATATAATCCCAGTAAATATAAATTGAGCTGAACTCACCAGTTAAAACACACAGCTTTTAGATGCAATAAGAAAGCTAAATCTAACTACTATTGTACTTGTAAGGTACAAAGCTAAAAAAAAAAAGATACAAAGTTAAAACAAGAACACATACTATAGGTAAAAGTATGTGAAAATATACCTGGCAAATACTAACCACAAGAAAGCTGGTGTACTTCTATAATACTACAGTAAACCACTCATCAAGGAAAGTGGATAAAGCAAGTGTGATACAGTAGTTTCCCCTTCTCCATGGGGAATACATACCAAGAGCCTTAGTGGATGCCAAAATCATGGGTAGTACTGAATCCTGTATGTACTGTCTTTTCCTATACATGCATACCTATGATAAAGTTTAACGTATAAAATTAGGTATAGTAAGAGATTAACAATAATAACAATGAAATAGAAAAATCGTAACAATATATTGTGATAAAAGCCATGTGAATGTGGTCTCTACGTGATGAGATAAAGTGAGGTGAACGATTAGGCATTGTGATGTAGTGTTAGGCTACTATTGACCTTGTGACTGTACATCAAAAGGAAGATCATCTGCTTCTGGACCACAGTTGAACCTGGGAAACTGCCAAAAGCTAAACTGTGGTTAAGGGGGGAGACTGTTGTATATTTATACAATGGAACACAACAGTGAAAATTAATGATAAATATCAGAAACCTAATAAGCATCATCATCATCCTCATATGTTGCAGAAGGATATGTACATTACAATATATTCATATGAAGTTTAAAGGCATGCATTTCAAAACAATATTACATATCATATGGACACATACTTATGTAGGAAACAAATTAAATCATGCATTGTCATAATGAATACCAATTTGAGAATAATGTGTCAAATGCTGGCTTCTCAAATGGCATCAACACAACTTGTGGAGTTTTGGGGAGAATACCACCTTCCCAAAGCTTTGGTAGTATCTCAGAAGGAGAAAGGAAAGGTCAGAATTTATTGAGAATTGGAAGTTTTGTTCATTGTAGGTCTTATAATGTGGGATCTTGATTAGGATTGGATAAGGACCATGATATAGCAGTCCAGGACTGGTGACAACAGCAATGGGAAGAGTTTGAGAAGAGGTAGTCAAAGAATCTTAGGGCAAAACCTGCCATTGAGGGGCGCCTGGGTGGCTCAGTGTGTTGAAGCCTCTGCCTTTGGCTCGGGTCGTGATACCAGGGTCCTGGGATTGAGCCCTGTATTGGGCTCTCCGCTCAGCGGGGAACCTGTTTCCTCCTCTCTCTCTGCCTGCTTCTCTGCCTACTTGTGATCTCTATCTGTCAAATAAATAAATAAGAATCTTAAAAAAACAAACAAATTGCCATTGACACTTTCTATTGAAAAGTTGATGAGTCTTTTAAGTTGCTAATAACAAACAATCAAGCCATTTGCTTGAACAAGAATCTCCTGAAAGAGTCATCATATTAATGTCAAGAATAAGGCATATGTAGGGTGGGGGGAAGGGTAAGTAATTTCAGTTCTCAGTGTCCAAAGAGAGTAGGGGTGATGGCTTTAATTCTCAGTAGTTAGCTCTAGGGCAGAGGAATAGAATTAAAGGGGAGAGCACAGAAACTTCAACTCTGCCTATAATATTTTATTTTTCTTAAAAAAGCTGAAGCTAAAAAAAGAAAAGCTGAAGATAGTATATGGCAAAATGTTAAGACTTGTCAAAGTGTAGTAATGGGTTTACAAGTAAAATGCTATATCTTTTCTAGTATTTCTTTGCACGTTTCTGTAGGCTTAAAATTTTGAGTAAATTTTTCTTACAGTAAGTTCTATGCCCAGTGTGGAGCTCGAACTCATAACCCTGAGATCAAGAGTAGCATGCCTCACCGACTGAGGCAGCCAAGTATTGTTGTGAGGCACACGGTTGGTTCAGTCAGTAGAGCATGTGACTCTTAATCTCAGAGTCATGAGTTCAAGCCCCACACTGGGAGTAGAAATTACTAAAACAAAACAAAACAAAAAAAAACTTTTGAAAAGGTACTATTGGGGCACCTGGGTGGCTCAGTGGGTTAAAACCTCTGCCTTCGGCTCAGGTCATGATCCCAGGGTCCTAGGATTGAGCCCCACATCGGGCTCTCTGCCTAGCAGGGAGCCTGCTTCCCTCTCTCTCTCTCTCTCTCTGCCTGCCTCTCTGCCTACTTGTGATCTCTGTCAAATAAATAAATAAAATCTTAAAAAAATAAAAAAGTACTATTGTTTCATAAACAATGGCCAATTCTTTGTGTCCTTTTTTTCAGATGCCATATTGATCTTTATTTTTCTGATTCAACATCACAGATGGTCCAGTTACATTACAATTGTAGTTGATGTTTCAGGACATTCTAATCATAGTTCTCAGGCCATCTAGTTCCACTTTGGTCAACTTCATAGGACTTCATCACTTCCCAGGTCTTGTAAACCAAAATTTTCATCCTCCTCTCAATTTGTATCAATATCAATTTATGTTGATTTTTTTTTCTATTGAGAGGGTCATCTTGTATTCATATTTTCCATGGATTAAAGAGTGTCTTTCCCTAGTGTTTTATGTAGAGATGTACACACACACACACACACAGCTCATATGGTGTAGGTACA
Organism: Taxidea taxus jeffersonii; assembly: GCA_003697995.1. Taxonomy (NCBI): domain Eukaryota; kingdom Metazoa; phylum Chordata; class Mammalia; order Carnivora; family Mustelidae; genus Taxidea; species Taxidea taxus. The sequence goes on from RCUC01115830.1 coordinate 18,407, forward strand.
TATTTATACACATGCACACATATAGAATCTTACAATTAGAATTCTCCCAGGCCATCTTCTTAGCCCATATATGAATTGCTCCTATAGAAATAAGTAGGAAGTAGAGCATAATGGTAGCAAATGGCTTCTGGAGTCAGTTGGCTGTGGGTTAGAATGTCAGTTCTTGTCATTTATTAGCTGCATGACCTAGGGGCAAGTTATTTAACCTTTGTAAGCCTCAATATTCTTCTAGGTAAAATGAGGATAATAATAATACCTACTTTGTGGATTTTGTTGTTTAAATAAGAATGCATGTAGAATATTAAGCATATAGCTTAACATATAATGAGTCTTTAAAATATGTTAGTGATTTTTTTAAAGATTTTATTTACTTATTTGACAGACAGAGATCACAAGTAGGCAGAGAGGCAGACAGAGAGGGGGAAGCAGGCTTCCTGCTGAGCAGAGAGCCCAATGTGGGGCTTGATCCCAGGACCCTGGAATCATGACCTGAGCCGAAGGCAGAGGCTTTAACCCACTGAGCCACCCAGGTGCCCCTGTTAGTGATTTTTATTATCATTATCTCATAATGGTCATTAGCCTTCTTGAACTGTTTCAACAATAGCATACTCTACAAAAAACAAACAACAAACAAAACCTGCCGTATTTTGGAATCTTCATTACTAGAAGCGCAATAAGCTCAAATTCTTAGTCTGTAAACCCTACTCCCTTTATTTCTTTTATTTTATTTTTCAACTCCACTCCCTTTAAATTATATTTGTTGGTCCTAGTTCTGTCCTTTCAAACTATACAGATTAAGTCTCTACCACTTCAACATGGAAATTCTTCAAAGGTTTGAAATCGATGTCTCTTATTCTCTAGAACATTTTCTACCCACAAGTCAGAACTCTAGAATATAAATAATGTTAAAATTAGCTAGCAGAGGGGTGCCTGGGTGGCTCAGTAGGTTGGGCCTCTGCCTTTGGCTCGGGTCGTGATCTTGGGGGTCCTGGGATCAAGCCCCGCATAGGGCTCTCTCCTTGGCTGAGAGCCTGCTTCCCCCACCCCCTTTCTCTGCCTGCCTCTTTGCCTACTTGTGATCTCTCTCTCTCTCTGTCAAATAAATAAATAAAATCTTAAAAAAAATTAGCTAGCAGATTTCAGCATCACCTACATATTTATTAGACTGGTGAACAAGTATTGGATATTCTGGTAGTCTGAAATGTTAAATTTTGAAGGGCTTGATTTAGGTGTGTAATTAACCTGTTTCTAGGCATCTAATGAGTTTTAGTATCTAAGGTTTGGGGTAAAAGAAAGTCTTATATTTCTTTTATTAATCTTTGTGTCCAAGTTTCTGCTTTTGCCAAATTCACCATTTTTGCTCTGTTTTGCCTTCTGTGTTTGTAGTCCATCTTCTGCCCCTTCACTTACCAAAGTACTGATACTTCCAGGCAGCATGAATTGCAGACTTTAATGGAGGTTTGGGGGGCATTGAGGAGGGCTATATTTTAGGCCATCACAGCTAAAGGCTTAAAATTGAACATTTACCATTGCTGTTCTTCAAAGTTCTTCTAAGGGAGAATCTTCATTGATTCTCCCTCTTGCTTGGCCCCTAGCCTCCTGCCATGTTGCTAGGTCCTCTGTCTACTTTGTACTTTTTTTTACCTGTCATGTCTAGTTCATGCCCAACAACCCTTCAAACACATGTTCATTTCTTTTTTTTTTTTAAGGATTTTATTTATTTATTTCACAGACAGAGATCACAAGTAGGCAGAGAGGCAGGCGGAGAGAGAGGAAGGGAAGCAGGCTCCCTGCCAAGCAGAGAGCCCGATGTGGGGGATGTGGGGCTCGATCCCAGGACCCTGGGATCATGACCTGAGCGGAAGGCAGAGGCTTTAACCCATTGAGGCACCCAGGCTCCCCCACATGTTCATTTCTTATGCTGCAGTTTATCCATCTATTTCTTGCTTCTAGCTCAAACCAGGTATATATCTTTCCACAACTGAAATAGCCTATTAATAAGTGTTCTGCCAGATGAGGACAGTTTTCTTCCTGAGAGGAATTCTGCTTCCAGGTAGCTCTTACAGTAACACTCTACCCATGCTACACAGACATATATAAGGAAATATACCAATGTCCATTACAAAAGATCTATATATGTTTCCACTAGCCTTTCTGCCATAGAAGACATGAATCAGCCACAACATGCTTTTCCAAAAATGGCTCAAAAACTTTCTCCTTCATGGTTGTAGCTCCTGCCAAAGATCCCTTTCCATTAGGGTCCCAGATTCTACCAGATAGCCCCTTCTGTGTTCCCATGATTTTGGGGATCAAAGAGGGTCCCAGCTTCTGAGCTCTGATGATATTACCTCTTCCCATTACTTCTTAAGCTCTAGGATTGATGGTGTCTTTCTGCTTCTGCTCATCTGTAGGTTGTTTCACTCTTCCCAGTTGTCTTCTATTGCATGTATCAAGTCTTTGTATTAAATTTCCTCCAATGGAAAGCTAGAGTGGTTTTGGTTTTTCTGATCGGACTGAATGATATAACTACTTTCAAAGCCAGTAGTATGTTTTATCACTTTTTGGTAAAATCTTATTCAGGAAACCTCAAGTCAGAACTTTAAGCCATCCCAATATAGCTACTTACTTCTGTGCTGGAGATTCCCTGTCTTCTCCATGTCCATGTGCAGAAGGCTTCTCCACTCTGCTCTTTGTTTAGGAGGCTGACCTCCACAAACTGCATTACCTGGGCTTGTTTGCCCTGTGGCATCCAGGTAGATTCTGTCTGCAACAGCAGAATGGAAGGTGGAGGACAAAGTGGGATATTAATTCTTCAGCCCCCTACTGGCTTTGTCTCTTTATCTAAGGCCATAGGTTTTTGGTTCCTTCCTCATGGCTACATGTCAGGCCAGATTCCAATTGTGATTCCCTCCCCTTGCCCCGTTCAAGGCCAGGAATTGTCATAGGAGCTTTCTGTTGCTGCTAGTCCTTAGGTGCTCTGCCATCTGTTGTTAGCCCTTAATCTTACAGACCCCTTTATAAATACTCCTTTCCTTTAAGTTTCTTTACTCTCTCTTTTTGAGAATGCCATCTGCTTCCAGCTGGAGCCATGATCCACACAATCACATTCTTGTGTCTGCCAACCCACGCTTTGTCACTGTAGACTCTTGGGATCCTCTTTATATTATTCTATACCTGTACCTACACTGCTCCATTGGTTTCTGGCTTCTGATTATTGGCTCTATTTCCGTCTTATTTCTGGTCCTGCTCTGAACCTTTGTACTTAATGTTTGATTTTGGTCTCTGCAGGCTGAAGTCCGCCCTCTCCCCAAAGGATTTTCGACTTCTGCTCCCAAGCTTCTCTGGACAATCTTAGTTTGAAACCCTTAAGCCTAATCTTCTTTCCAACCTGCTTGACAAGTCCCGAATCATCCCCAAACAGGGAGGAGCATATTTGAACTTATTCTGTGTTACATTATTGTCCTTTCTTCAGTATACTCTACAGCTTCCTCCCTGGGCAATCACATCCATGAACACCTCTGATGTTTATGTATCCAGCCCTAATCTCTCATGTGAGCTCCAGACCCGTAAATTCAATGGTCTATTCAACACTGCATATAGATGCCTCAGAGGTACATTAAGTTAAACATGTCTGAAACCAAATTCACATCTCCTTTGATCCAGTTTTCCTCCAGTGTTCTGTGTCTCAGTGAATAAAGCCACCACTCTTGTTCAGTCATTCTAGACTCCTCCTTCTTACTTACCCCACTTACTGCTTATCTAATTCATCACCAAGTAATGCTGATTTTATCTTCCAAGTCTATCTCCAAACTACCCACTTCTCTTTATCCCTACCTACTACCACTTGTTGGTGGCAAGTCTAAGGTATTACTACTCTTCTGAACCACTGCCATGGTCTGTCAAGTGGTCACCCTACATCCACTCTTGCCACTCTTCAATCTGTCCTCCATAGTCCTGCACGAGTTCTCTTCCTCTTTGTACTGAAAATAAAACAAAAAAAACCTATAGCATTGTCCACAATAAAAGGTTTGCCCCTTCTTTCCTTTTACACATCCATTAGATTTTAGTTTAGATAGTATCTCCTCAGTCAAGTGTTTCCTGACACTCTAGGCCTGGAAAGCCAGCATCCCTGCCATTTTATCTGTACCCAAGCACCCTATGCCTCATCTTTAGAACATAGTATCCCCGTAACAATCTGGTTGGTGTTGTCTATCCCAGTAGGCTATAACCTTCACCAGAGCATAGGCTGTGCCTTGTGTTCACTGCTAGCATGCACAGGAGGTGCTGAATAAATGTTGAATGAGTGAATAAATGAATGAATGAATTTAGGTACTCATTATCTATGCCAGATTGCAAACTTGCCCACTGCAGATTAGATCTGTAGAACCTAGTATAGTACACTGTACAATCTGTCTCTTATTCTCCTCTGTGTCCATACATGATGTCCTCAATAATTACTTGATGTGAAAATGAATAAGAATACCTAGAATTGCTCAAGTTATCTTTCAAAAATCTCCTCACTTATATTTAATAGGTGCACTTTCTTGTCCTGCCATACCTATGTTCCATATTTTTGTCTCCTTTTCCTACAGGTATAGCAATTCATTCTTTGTGGCTGGAGGACCCTGCTTTAGCCAACAATTCTCTCCCTTTTAATGTCATTGCATCTATTATAGAGCACAAATAGAACTGTTGTTTACACGTAGAAACTACACAATTTTTTTTAAAGTGCACTATTTTTACCTAAGAGGGGGGTGTTCTCTTTTCTAGGGGTGAGGCGAGAGATAATCATGCATATGAGGGATTGGCATTGACTGTGGATGTTAAGTCAACTGATCAGAGGATTGGGATTTGCATTGCAGGTGATAATCCATCCATATTTCTGCCTCTTCCTTTCAATCATGTAAATTAAAGCTGCAGGATCTGCCTTTGTGTAAACTTTCCTACAGTCTGTTAATATGCATTGCTCTGGCTATAAAATTGAAGAGATGGAGGAATTCTGCCTATTTGTTTTGAATTTGGGCACAGGGAGTTAATCATCTAGAGAGCTCAATTGTTGCTGGCAGAACTTGGAGTATTCCAGCATGGAAAGCTTTGAAATATCTATTCAGTGCTCAGAAAGCAAAGCATAGTGGGATGAGTACTAAACTAGGAGTTCAAAGACTGACAGTGTCGTCTCGCCTCAGCCAGTGTGTAACCATGAGTGCCCACCTCACCTCTGTGTTTGTGTAACACAGACTATAACACCTCCACTCAGTTACTCACAGGGTGGCTGTGAGGATCAAATAAAGAAAGCACAAGGAAAGGTACATTAAGAATGATAACCCATGAGGGGAGGGAAATGTTGAAAGACTGATACTTTAGATGCCTTATCTCACTCTTGGATCACTTTCACAGGAAGCTGGCATTCATTATCTATTTTTCACATCTTACTACTATAGAAACAAATGTGTCAATAACTTTGCAAGTCAGAAGAAAATAAAGGCTGGGAAATTGGGGAATAAGAAGAAATAACGACACCTCAAAATTATGAATCCCACGGGAGCTTCTCAGTCAGTTAAGTGTATGACTCTTCTTTTTTTTTTTTGTCAGAGAGAGAGAGAGAGCGTGCACACAAACAGGCAGAGTGGCAGGGAAAGGCAGACTCCCCACTGAGCAAGGAGCCCGATACGGGACTCGATCCCAGGACCCTGGGATCACGACCCGAGTCGAAGGCAGCGGCTCAACCCACTGAGCCACCCAGGCGCCCCAAGTGTATGACTCTTGATTTGGACTTGGATCATGATCTCCAGGTCATGAGATCAAGCCCCGAGTCAGGCAATGTGCTGAGTGCAGAGCCTGCTTAGTATTCTCTCTCCCTCTTTCTGCTCCTCCCTCCTCCTGCTCATGCACATGCATGTGCACGTTCTCTCTTTCTCTCAAAAATAAAATAAAATAAAAAATTACAAACTCCACAGATTGGCAACTGTTCCAATTTATATCAGGGTGAAGAGACTAATGTTCTTGACATTCTTCAGACAATAGATATGTGTTATCAGCAAACCAAGCCGTTTATTTTCCAGGGATCAAAAATGACATGCTAAATAGTAATTGAAATATTAGGTTTGTTATTATACCACATGAATCTATCTGAAATATTGACAACTTCAAACAAAAGAAATCAAAATTTTTTCACACAATTCTTCATTTTGTTAAAAAATAGTTCCTTTAGTACAAATGCAGGTGAATAAATGTATTACTAAATATAGCCATTTCAGTGAATCAAGTGGACCTCTGTGACCCATGTAGTAAGTACAGTGGGGTCTATAGCAGTCAAAGTCAGTTATGAGTCCAAAGCCTCAGATTTGGCATGGATGGAAAGGTTAGGCTGGATGAACACATCTTTACTTGATTAACCTTAATATTTCCTGCCTAATACATAATACATATGTCTTTTTACAATATACCTTGTTTTATACAACCCATGATTCTGAAATGTATGGAAAGTACATTTTTAGAAATTTAATTATTTTTAAACATATTAGGAGAGTGTACCATTTAGAAAGTTCATATGTGAGTCTTCTTTTTATTAAGTTGAATTACATGAAATTGCTGAGATCTGAGCACTTTTGACCTATGGAAATGGCAATTTCGTATGGGTGGGTCCGCATAATAAAAACTAAAGAATCATTCTTTCACCTTAAAACAGAGTACATCTACATATAAATAACCTGTTTATATACATTTAGGTTACCATGCAACTTTTGGAGAATGGGGATGGGGGAGGGAGTGGCCAAGTCAGCATTTTGGATAGATGGATAAATTCAAATTATGCCCACTGATTGCTCTAGCTGCCTCTTTGAGTAGTAATATATGTTAATTAATATACCGAGGGATAGAATATAATTTAATACAAGTGGAAAAATTATTGTCTTTATAGTAATTTTGCTATGAGAAAAACATTCAGTTTATTTTCCTAAAGATTAAATACCATGTGAGTCACCATAATGACACATCTGCTTAGATGCATCTCCATTTATGTTATCACTAGAAATTGCGTGGGGGGGTTTGGTTAGGTCACCATTTTAGTGCAACTGTGCTGTGGGTTTTGGTTAATGCTCAGTGAAGATCTGGATCCCATGGGGAATTTGTGATGAAAGAGGGTGGTTGTTTTCCAGGTGAGTAACCTAATCATAAATTAGGACTCTTCATCCAAGCCAATGATTAAAGAGCAGTTTTAAGCTCCAGAAATTAGGTTTCAGGAGGTCAGGTGGACAGGAATGAATTTATAGCCTGTCTCTTCATCAACTCGGGGAACAAGGCACTGAGTATCTTGCTAGTCACTGCTGTTGAAAGTCTCATCAGTTCCTTCATGTTATCTAGCCACTGACTTCCTAACTGTAAAGTGCATTCAAATACTGTGAGCACAAAAGGGAGAGCCTGGAGCAAGGGGATATGTATGTCCTTAAGAAGTTGTGGGAAACATTGCCAGCCCACGATGAAGTCCACATAAGGCTGCCAAGAACTAAAATGTTGAAGGGTACGTAGAGTCTGGCTGTTGAAGGCAGACACAACTCGAATCACCAAATGTAATAATATAAGCGTCACTATGTGTTTTGGAAAACGTAATGCCTAAAGGGAAGTACATGCCCTATTGGAGTCTTAGCCTGCCTGCCAACCTCTTCTGAATGGTGCAGAATGCAGCTGCCAACTCTCAAGGTCCGTTTATTGTAACAAGTGAGCCAGAGGCAGCAGACTTGCTGCTAAGTTTAGCTCTGCATGTGGGGATTTCACACTTTGCAGCCCCTTGGAGAGAAGAGTATTGGCAAATGACTGTATAAAAGTAGAAAGCACTTGGGAATTTCACCACCAAGCTAGATTTAGATCAGAGTAAAGGGGCCAATCTAAATTGGTAACAGACTAGAGAAGGCTGCATGTCTGGCGGAGGGGGCATTAACCTGTGGTCCAGTCCAGACCATTTCTCCCTCACCACACCCGCAGTTCCCGAGGGAGCACCCTGTGACATTTGATGACCACCCTTTAGGGGCCAGAGAGAACTGACTATTTTTTAAGGCGGGTAGAATTATTTTAAGCAGGTAGAAATTGACAACGAGCGTGTTAGTGTTTTGGAGGCAAGTAGATGACCCGCCTTCTCATTTCTAATTTGTAAACAGGACTCATCTCCTTTGGTTGCCTTTTGGGACGTTCGTTTTTTTAAAAAAATCAAATTCTGTACTACTGGCATACTAGGCTACTTATGAGAATGGAATTTTTTAAAAATATATTTCTCTTATAGGTGATAAGTGAAACACTTCATCTTTTGGCAGGGATCAGGAAGGGAAACACATTTTCCAAGAAAGACAAATGTGACATTTGAGGACACTGATCTTAATAAGGATTTGTAGGAGGGTGGTGTGGTGTTTAGTCCTTTCCTCCTTTGTCTTTTTCTTACACTCAGATCTAAAAGGAGTCCTGTGACTAAATAACTCTCTGATCATTTTTCAGAAAGAAAAACCTGGCACCCAGAGGCTTGAATGTTTTGTCCAAAGCCACAATCATACAGTGACAGAATACCAAGATTATTTCATTTCTGCTTTAAAGTCTAGTTGGGTCTTTTTTGCCAGGGCCATCTTTAAACAAAATTCATATTTTGGTGCAACTCAATCCTGGAACATGACAGGGAGGGAGAAAAAGGTAAAGAAACTGCACATATAATGGGAGTTTCATTTTCATGACCACATTTGGACTTACTTTTTTCCCTTGGTTTGGGGGAAGCTCATGATTCTGGATTTTTGTAATACATCTGCCATTATCTGTTTTTGAAAGTCTAGTAATAGTAATAACACAGGTATAGAATGCACATTTTCCCTCTCTAGATGAATTTGTTGACTAGCAACTTCTTTCTGCAAACTTGCTCTTTAAACTGCAACAGTTTCTTTAAATCTCTTCTTTGGTTTGGGACAAACCCAATGGTCTTGGATGATAAAATCATAGTTTCTTTGGGAAAAGGGTTTGTGGTCCCTTCTATTAACCTCTGACATGATTTAGCTTCATGTTAGCAGACGCCAGTCTTTAAGGTCCAAGTGCTCAGTTAAAGCTTGTCCTTTTCTCAGGGGTACCCTCTTTGAACCATTAACCCCTGCAAAAGCAGATGTTTCTTGTTCTCAGAGCTTCCAGGGATCCTGGTTTTTTTTTTTTTTTTCCAATAGCTGCATATGAATTTCTGTGGTCTGAGGTTTGCTCAAGGCCCAGGCTCTCTTTGGTTACTATGGCAACCTGCCCTCCCAACCAGCTGCCATTTCCTTTATTCCTGGCACAGAACGAGTCTTAAACCTTTTAGATATCCCACAAGCAGAATCAAGATAAAGAACAACAACAACACACACACACACAAACCACGAACAGCTTATTCAAAAAACAACTTGTTGATTTCCCTACACGAGAAGCCACGTACAACAAAATAAGCTTTCCTGGACATCAATATACAAGGGTTTACTGAGATCCACTAAAGCTTGTCGTCAGCCTGGCTTTAAGGAGTGGGAATTCGACTCTGCATCTCTACATCTGTGAACTGAGGGACACTTTCCGTGCTCTCAGAAGTGATGGGTGAGATGACGTGTTTGAGCCGAAGGAGCATCGTGAAGAGCAGGATGAGGAGAATGGCCAGGAGGCTCAGGAATAAGCCCACATACATGTAGAGGTTGGAATACTTATCTGAGGTGGTGTCAACCTCTGTTGCCAGGGTGGGGAAATGGGCCCGGCCGGTGAGATTTCCATGGTACCTGAAATGCACCTCTGTCATCACTCAAGACTTCTGTGGGTACCTGTTTCTCTTTGCTTTCTATTGCCCTCAAAGCATTCCACAGTCACTCAGAATGTCTCTGAATACACTGGAGGTGTTCTAACAATCTTACACAAAGCAATCACGACCTGAACCAAGTCAGTGGTGCACAAGCAAGAAAATGGTGATGTTCTAATTTGGCAATGGCCACACTCTGTCCGCCAGCCCAGCACCCCTGTCCCTCAACAGGTTTTGTCAGAAATTCCTAATCATTAAAAAAATAATATATAAATAACTCTTATTTTCCACAGTCCTACTCTCATACTCATTAAAACAAATAATGGTGAAACTGCTTTATAATACTGGTGTGAGGACAAGAGATCACCGAGTGTGAAATCAGGCTTTTAGTCTACTTTGACTGTGGGAGAAAGGTTCTCTCTTTTACCTATGGCTCATCTAAGTGTGCACACTAATCATGTGGATTTAACTGGGTTCTTCTGTGAGGAGACTCTCTAAAGGCTTTTGTGTATTTCAGGCTCAGCATATCTGAATTTTCACCCTTCTTGTCTCTCAGAGTCTCCCCTCAGGATGGAGCTGGTAAGGTTCCTGCCCAGCTGCCACGGCTTGAGGGTTGTGAGTTGAGAGAATGGGTGTTGACGTCCCTCACTGTAGGCTGGAGGGAAAGTGTTGTCAGACCTGGTAATTCTCAGAAGGAGGAGGTCTTGGAGATGCCCGCAGCAGTCTGTCCAGGCTCAGAAGATTTGACTCATAAGATTCTTCAACAGTTTTATACTCCTAAAAATCAAAAACAGAAACAGAAGATTCAGGTATCTAAGAGAAACAGACGGCAATTTATTTTGGGATACAAATTAAGGGACATATTGCAAAAATGTTTGTTAAGGGCAAATTAGTTTTAAAATGATATCCTGAGGGGCACCTGGGTGGGTCAGTGGGTTAAAGCCTCTGCCTTCAGCTTAGGTCATGATTCCAGGGTGTTGGGGTCGAGCCCCGTGTTGGGGTCGAGCCCCATGTTGGGCTTTCTGCTCAGCGGGGAGCCTGCTTCCCCCTCTCTCTCTGCCTGCTGCTCTGCCTACTTGTGATCTCTGTCTGTCAAATAAATAAATAAAATCTTTAAAAAAATGATATCCTGAGTTTTCAATTTGAATGCCTTTTTCTATGTGGTAAATGGTTATTAAAGAAAGGAAAAATTCAGATCACAGTACAACAACTAATAACTAGGCTAGATTAGGATGGTATTTTCCAAACTAATTGGTCATAAGATTTACCCAAGGTACTTAATAAAATAGAGACCAAGGGCCTCAAAGTAGACTTCCTAAATCATAACCTCCACAGTAGGGGCCTGGAAACCACTCTAGAGAGTCAGATTTTATCGGTCTGGGGTGGCGTCCAAATACTGGTATTTTTTAAAAGCTCCCAAGTGACTCTCACATGCAGCCAAGATGAGAACCGCTGCTCTGGCTTAACCAGGAAATCTTAGCGCTGAAATAAAGAAGACCTAGGGGTGCCTGGCTGACTCAGTTGGTAGAGCATGTGACTGTTGATCTCAGGGTTATGAGATCAAGCCCCACGTTGGGCATGGAGTGTACTTAAAAAAATAAAATAAAGAAGACCCAAATCTAAGGATTCATTTTTCAAACTCCAGGTCCCCTTGCCATGGCTCACTTTAACGAATCATAGAATTTTTAGGAATGCAGGCTTCCCGCAATTTTGTTTTTGTGTTTTTTCTCTCTCATTTAGGTCTGTGGAGTAGGGATGTACTTTTTAAAAAAGATTTTATTTTTATTTATTTGAGAGAGAGATAGCAAGAGGGAGCAGAGCAGGAGGGAGGGGCAGGGGGAGAGGGAGATGCAGGCTCCCAACTGAGCAGGGAGCCGATGCAGGGCTCAATGCTGGGACCCTGGGATCATGACCTGAGCCAAAGGCAGTTGTCTAACTAACTGAGCCATCCAGGTGCCCCAAGAACATACTTTCTTTCCCCAGTATTTGTAGATCAGAAGGAATTGAGAGGGTATGTCTGTTCCGAGCAAATAACTATACCTTCCATTATTGGTAAAGACAGAGCTTTGTCTTTATTGGCAAAAGCATTTTAGTGTGTGATTGGGGTCAACTACTTGATGTTGACATCTTCCAAAATGATTTAGCTTGTCATGCTGAAATATGAATTTTGAATGGATGACTAAAATAAACAATATAAACCTCCATCACCCGTCAAGCTTCTCTGTGCAATAGTAGGAGAGAGCTGACAACGTAGCCTAGTTCTGTCTCTTGTTAACATACCCAAAGAGAGTTCATAAAAATAGCTCCCATGATCACACTACTCTCACAATAATCTGGAATTGTGCCCCTAGCCTGGGAGCACTTAAAATTTATATTCACTTGTCCATACTATACTTTCTGTAATCAGCATGATTCTTAGTCTACCAATCCACTGCTCTGTCTAGCAGAGCCATCTGGTTCATAAGAAACAAGGGCAAAAAGACAGGCTATCTTCCCACTGTCTTTGGACCAAAGGTCTAGGAAACATTTTTCCACTACTTAAAGCTATATTTATTTTTATTTCTGTTTCACTAGCAAGTAGAAAAGACGATCACATAGATATCCTTTAGTACTCTAGAAACACCATCTCTCAAAGGCAATGGTTCATCACAGCAGCTTGTTACCAATGCAGATTTCAGATCTGTTCTTGGGAGCTCCTCCACAAACTACTTGATCCTTGACCTTGCTTGTTCTCTTAAATCCAGTTTTTCTCAAGGGCGTGATACATGGGTCAACTCCCCCATGTCATTTGAAATGTAGATTTCTAGGCCTCTCCTTTGGCCTCCTGAATTCTAATGTCTTGGAATCATGGCCCAGGAATATGCATCCTAAGCCCAAGTTTTTCAAGTGGTTCTTTGTACACCGAGTTTTCAAAGGTACCTGTAGGTCTTTCTCTCTAGATATCCCAGCCAAAGAACTTAGCTAATCGGTCTTATCAGTGGTTTGGGGCTCTACTTAAAAAAAACTATTTAAAACAGTGTTCTGGGTTGAATTGTGTCTCCCCAAAACATATGTTGAAGTCCTAACACCTTACACCGGCGAATATGACCTCACTTCAAAATAGGGTCTTTGCAGATGTAATCAAGTTAAAATGAGGTCATTAGCTTAGCCCTCATCCAATATGACTGGTGTCCTTCTCAGAAGGGAAGACAGAGACAGAGATTGGAGTGATGTATCTGCAAGCTGAGGAATGCTGTGGATTGCCAGCAAACACTAGAAGCTAGAAGAGCCAAGGGAGGATTCTACCCTACAGACTGCAAAGAGAACATGGCCCTGCTGATGCCTCGATTTCAGACTTCTGGCCTCCAGGCCTAGGAGAATAAATTTCTGTTGTTTTAAGCCACCCGGTATGTGGTACTTTGTTTATGGCAGCCCTAGGAAACGAATACACAGAGTCATCACCTGGAGTCCCTAGTGTTTTGGAACCTCTGGGGCATGTTTCTCAATATGGTCCCAGGAAGTCCCTTCATCAGAATCACTGGGAGATGCTTAGGACATGCAGATTGCGAGGTCCTATTCCTTGTTGTTTAGATCAGAATCTCTGGGGCTAGGACCCTGAAATCTACATTTGTGACAGGTTGACCACTTCGAATTTCGAAGCACACTCTGCAAGGAATGGTTTCTAGTCCCTGCTGCCCTCAGGATCCCTTAGGAAGAGGTTTGAAAATGTGTGTACCGGGTCCTTCCCCGAGAGGCTCGGATTCAGTAGGTCTGCGGGGCATGAATGTCTGTAATGCTTAAAGCCCCACAGGTGACCTTAATCTGTAGCTGGGGCTGAGCAACACCTCTCTCCAAATACAGGAGAGTGCTTCAAATTCAGGACTCTGATGGTCCTGGGCAGCCCACACAGAGGAGAGAAGTGGAAGGAAAATAAACACTGTTGGTGTCAGCCAAGGGGAGATGCATCTTTAGAGTTTGGAGTATCTTTTTAGTCTACTGCGGACCTCAACCACAAAGATTTGCTTACTTCATAACATGCATGGAAAAACAATAATACTCATGGACAAACATCTGTGATTAAACACCCACCAACTTTAAGATTGACAATGATTAATAATTTCCATGGATATCTACCTAGGCTCTTCCCCATCTTGTCCTACTACTTACTGCTCCCCCCAAAATAATCAATACTCCAAATTTTGTGAATCATTACCTTGCTTTTATTTACACACACACACACACACACACACACACACACACACACACACCTATGCCTAAACCATATGTTGTTTAGTTTTGTTTTTAACTTCATAAAAAAGTGTCAAGCTCTTTTTTATTCTGCATTCTATTACCAAATTATTTCTCTACAACTTATCAAATAGGTGACAAAGGAGTCAAGTTTTGGAGGCCCACATATTGCCTTTGTGGATTGTTATTGCCTTTGGACTTCATGCCATTCTCCTTAGCTTGGCATTCAAAACTGACAATGCCCTGGTCCTGGCTAACTTATATCCTTCCACTACCCTCTGTTCCCAACAAGCTGGAATGTTCACTGTCACCTACTTCCCTGCCTTCCTTTTTTATTTGACCAGTTCCTTTCATCTTTACATATCTTTGTTTGGGGAAATGCTACCATTCTTTACGGTTCGGCTCATGAAACTGACCTTAAATTCCTACCTAAATCCCAATTTCCACATGCTCTGTATCATTCCCAGAGAATTTATATTTGTCTAATATTGTAAATATCTATTTTATGTGTTTCCCCCCAAGTTGTATAAACCCCTCGAGGATCTTTTTCAACATTCTATCCCTTAACCTTGCTCGAAGTAGCTGTTTGATAATTATTGAATAAATGCATGTGTATGAAGAAATGTACCTAGCACTGACAATTTGAAGAGAAGCATAGTTTTATTTTTGTTCCGACTGCTCATATACCTTGGAGAACAGCCTGAAACTCCCTTTTCTTTTCATTTCTCTTTCCCATCTCTTACTGTGCAAGGGAAACTAGATTCCTGATTATAATCTGGAATTAAGGAATAATCACTGTGTTAGAAACTCTGCTCTTGAATTACCACTATCTCTTATTTAATTTTAAAGGAAAACTACATGGGATGGGTTTATAGACTTAAATTTTAGGAAGTTTAATTGTGTCTATAGATGCTTTTCAGTAACAATTGAGAATACGTTGTCTGCTTCCTACGCATTTGACCCTGAATCTTCTTCAGGTCTGAGTATTTATTAAATATTTATTAGAATTCTGTGAAGCTTGGAGAAGTTGTGGAGAAGAGTGATCTCATGTACGGTTGTCAATCTCTTTACACATTCTATTTAAGGGTTTGGAAAACTAATCACATATTTCTTAAAACCTCTATAGTCTGCAGGAGACCTAACACCCTGGTGAATTCAGAGAGGTCTATTGATTTAATTTCTGAAATCCATTAAGGACTTTGAGATGAGTAAATGGAGAGTGAGGTACTGGGGAATCCCCTTTGTTACTCTGGTCCTGTACCTGTGACAACTTCTTGTAAGAGCTTTCCAAACAGCATTGCCATAGCTCCCATTGTTAACTAATTAATGGGTTGCACAGATAATGTGATTGCTCTGTTCAAAGCTCTGCACCATTTATGAAGAAAAAGCACAGTGCAATTTCAAAAGGAATTGAAATTCTATTGCTTCTAAAGGATTTGATTTTCATGGAAAGACCCTTACACAATTTTAGTATCCTGCAGTCCTTTCTTAGAAGCTTATAAAATAATCATCAGACTCCAGTCTTTGTAAAAGTAATTGAAAGCTGTGGAGTGATAAGGAGGAGAGTGAGGGATAGGAAAAAGGATAAGGAATTAGGGGGTGGAAAGGGGAAAATGGAGAGAAAGTGGGAGAAGGGAAGGAAGGAAATGTGAGGAGTAAGATGATGAGGGATGTATGAATAAGAGGTGGGAGAGAATGAGTGATTAGGAAGCAGAGATAGGGATGCAGGAAAACATTGAGAAAGGAAAGAGGAGAATAGAAAAGGGGGAGGGAAGTTTGGGGGAACCACAAAGGCAAAGAGATTAATTTAATAATGGTCCAATGTCCACCATTAACTTGAGCATCTGGTTCTCTTCACGTTTCTAATGTAAATCAAAATACCCACAAGCGATGCGAATGCACCTTTGGTTTTCTGATTGCATGTTTTGTCATTAACTTGGTAAATAAAACTCTTGGTAAACCAAAAAAGAAAAAAAAAAGAATTGTTGTGTTTTGGTCTAAACATCAAAATGCCAAGTCTCTGGTAATGTTCGACATCAACATAGTATATGTAACCTCACAGAGGTAAAATAATGTGCCCACCCAGATCATGAAGGGAATGTGGAGTTTTCTCCGTCCGTTCCTGAAAAGGACCCCTTGGGTAAAGCTTGTTCCTAATAAGAGCAACAAAGTTCTGCCTGGACCACCTAAATCAGTTCTATATTTATTCAGCAAAGCTTTGGGTGCCCACCAACTACCAGGCACTTGGCTAAGTGCTCAGGATATAGAGATAAACGGACCGGGACCCCGCTGTTGGTCCTGAAGGAGCTCCTAGTAGTTACTTTTGCTTTGTTATTTAACATGATAACGTTCTGAAAACAATTTGCCTGGTAACTTTGCATTTTTCTGCAATTCCACCAGATAAGTAAGGAAAATGGTCAGTGGAACAATTCAGACGAGAAAGCCCAAATGATCAATTGCAACAGCTTACAGGAGTGAACGCAGGCATTCTGTTTAGTATTTATCTGCCCAGTGTGAGGGTGAGAAAACTAAGGGAGGGAAAAGCTGTTAAGAGTATCTAGTTTCACATCAGCCCCATGAAAAAAACAATTCCAGCAGCAAGTGCTTCTTCAATGGCTAGAGCCATTAAGTAATAAGCTTTCTCAAGTGGGAGTTGCTGTATCTTCTGCTGCAGATGGTGCCTATTTGTCACACCTGCCGATAAATAAGATAATGCCGCTCATTTCACTGTGAATAACATCATAATATTTCCAAATCTCTCTTACCTTTCCTGGCTTACGGGATGAATGGGGTTGGCCATTTAAGTATCTCTTTTGAAGCTTGCAACGACAGGCAACTTGTTCGGGAACATCTCTGGCATATCTGGAAAATAGAATGCAAGCCTCATTTTGCCAGAGAAGCAGGACAACGTTCGTGCAAAGTACGCTTTCTCTCTGTCTCCTCAAGAGTCAGACCTTTCCAGCACAAACCCAGAAAAGCACCTTGCATTAGTTACTTAAAATGCCAATTGCCACTTACGGCTTCAGAGCGCAGTTTCGAATGCCTGCTCCTTATAAACCCCAAAGAGCCAAGAGGGGTGCCTGTGTGGATGTGCACATACCGTCTGGAACACTTGAATGCAAGCAGTCTGAACACTTAAGTCCCCAGGTCCTCTTCGCAGGCAACAGTTTAGAGTATGCGGGAAAGGTAGTGAATCAGCTTTGCTCTGCCTTGGCGGTGTGTGCCGGCTGAGAGGGAGGAGATAAAGAGAGAAGCTGAGAAGCAAAGTTTGTATAAGCCTTCCACTTTAACCCCTTCGAGGCTCCCTCACACAGCTGTAGGATTAGCGTAGACTCCCAATCTTTGTCAAAGCTTCTCCATGTGTCATTTAAGAGGATCAGAGGTCTTGCTCAAATCAGGAGGTTTTTCATCCAAGGTCTGATAGTAATAGATGCTTAGTATTGAAACCAAGCATGCTGGCATATAGTGGGATTTAAATGATTTCATCTTTTACAAACAGTGGATGCAGAGGTGTGTTCCCAGTTCGGGAAACTTTTTTTTTTTCCACCAACCGAATACTTTTATTTTTAATTCTTATGGAAATGTAACATCAGTTTTTGAATCTAGGTCTGAGTTTCTCGTTGGAGGTCTAAGCAAGTGCAGAGTATCTTTATAGAAAGTGTATGTGTCCCGGGTTATGTGTTCTATTATAAATGGCATGTCCACCTATACTTGAAATGGTTCTACTGTGTTATAGATACTATGGCAGGAGGAAAGGGATTAACATTTCTTGGGTGCCTACTCTGTTCAAGTGATTCATGTAGAGAACTTCATTGAACCCTCACAACAGCCCTATGACCTGGGTATTATCATCCTCATTTTACAAATTAGGAAACTGAGGCTCAAGGAGGAAGTTTCTTGTGCAATTTGGTAAGCTTGGAGCAAGTATTCGATAACAAGGCAGAATGACCTCAAATTCTCTGCTCTTTAAGCAGTGGTTCTTAAACCCTTGGGGGTCTTGGATTCCTCTGAGAACCTAATCAAAGCTGTGGACCTTCCCCTCCCTCAAAAATAGGTATAGAATTTCCATGCTCCATGGCCCACAGGTTAAGTGCAGCTGAATGGGCCTCATGTCACTTTTCCAATATTATAACATTAGTGCATTGTTCATTCAACAACTCATGGTCATCAGCAATTTTTACTACAAAATTGGTAATAATAGCATATAATAATAATAGTATAATAATGATAGTATATAATAACCATGTTATGCCAATCTTTAAGAAATTACTGCAGTGCTTTCCCCTTAATCCCCAAATTCTCCTAACAAGCCTTGCATCTTCTGTATTTTCCTCATTCTGGGGGTTATGGTGGGTGGAGTCTCCCCTTCAAATCCTTTTTTTAAAAGGATTTTATTTATTTGTCAGAGAGAGAGAAAGAGAGCATCAGGCAGAGGGACAAGCAGGGTCCTCACTGAGCAAGGAACCCGACATAGGGCTCCATCTCAGGACACTGGGATCATGACCTGAGCTGAAGGCAGATGCTTAAGCGACTGAGCCATGCAGGCATCCTCCCCCTCAAATCCTTAACATTTTATTGGCATAATCTAATACCTTATGGAGTCCGCTGGGGTTGCTCAAACTGGAGTGGTACGCTCAAGACTCATGAAATTACAGGGTAAACATAGTGCATTTTTCTGGAGGATTAATTTTACTTGAAACTTCAGCAGGGAGGACCT
The DNA here is from genome assembly GCA_003697995.1 of Taxidea taxus jeffersonii. Lineage (NCBI taxonomy): Eukaryota > Metazoa > Chordata > Mammalia > Carnivora > Mustelidae > Taxidea > Taxidea taxus. The sequence continues at coordinate 37,129 of RCUC01115830.1, forward strand.
AGGTAATTTGAGTGATAATTTGTGATACAGTTTCTATGACAATAAACATACTGTAGAGCAAAACACACATTTGGTAAGCGTTTTTACAATCAAGTGTGAGACAAGAGGAATTTTGCACTTAGGGCGGGACCTCTTCAGGCTGCCTGTCTTCTCCGTGGAAACCTGTTCATTCTATTCTGCCATCTGGGGTATTTCAGTGGAGAACATCGAAGGTTATAGTGTAACAAATACACCATGAATTTTGAAGTCAGATGGACCTAGATTTCAGCCTGCTTTCATCTGTATTTTCTGAGCTACCTTGAAAAAGTCAATAAATTTCTTTGAGACTAATTTTCTCATGTGTAAAGGTTGGAAAGACTCTCATCACAAGAATGATATGAGGAAATATCTCTGAAGCAAGCCCTACATGTTAGATGCTCTGAAGAGAATAAGGCTACTTGGATACCGGGTTTCACCAAGGAACAGTCTAATTTTTCTTTTCTAATTAGAACAAAATAAGCCCTAGGTAACATGATATTATTGAAAGTCAAGTTTCCAGGGAGACATAAAAGGTTCCCCTATCTCAGATCATCATATACAGAATTTATATAGGAAATGTTCCAGAACAGATTCCAAGAAATAAAAAGAAGCCTGATTGTGGAGTAGAGTGGGAAGGAAAACTCGTGAAAACATTTCTTTAGAGAGATCTGTTGCCAGGCTAAGGCTTCACACCACCTTCTGCAGGAATGCTGGGATACGTGACATGTTACCTCCTTCACTTCAACCCTACTGAGAGGGTGTTTCACTGGACCATGCAGAGAGCTTGACATTTGTTCCCTGCAGTAGAGGCAGAGGATTAGGGCTGTCCTCCATTCTGAGGAGGCTAATGTGGCCCTTGGCAGGAGGACAGGGTTTGCTGTGTTGGGAGTGGCTGACATTCCCAGGATTTGTTGGGGCAAGGGATGTTTGAGTGTTTCCTGGGAACCAAATGGGGGTCATGCAAGAGAGAGAGCCAAGCTGGGGTCACCCTGGACCCTGTCTAATAGAACCACCTAGAGGGGTGGAGAAAACCCAGCAAAAAAAAGCTGGAGATAGCAGTCACATTCTCAGGGGCTGAAGAAGGAGTTGTAAACTATGAACCTGAATAGAGATGCATCAACCCAGGTCTCCCAAATTGTATGAGAGGAATCCTCAGGGATGGGGGCCTTTAAAGAACCCAAAGAGCCAGAGACCCAGACAGTGGGAAGCCATTCATTCTACCAAGGAAGAATTGACTAATCCCTTTACTGTCTTCTCTATTTCTGCTCTGCCCTGGTGAGGATCCAAATAGGAGTTGGCAAGTGGAGAGAAAAAGAAGAAAACCCAACAGCCCCTCCTTCTCCAAAGGCAGGTGGCCATGATCTATAGGCCTTAGAATGGGGTAGGAAGGGGAATCTTATCTCTTGGTGAGCCTGAAAAATTTGATTCATATCTCGGACTGAATATGTCCTGATTACCAAACCAAGTTCATGTTTTGTGACTTCGAGTGATCTGGCGACTGTTGATTCTCGAAGAAATGAACAGAAAAGTCATGTGGTCTGCCCAAATTTCCATCCAAGGAAAAAATTTACCCTAATGGAGTACATTTTCTTTGCACATCAGGAGACAAAATAAAGTTGTTTCTTGATCTTATCACAAGTTACACTTTAAAAAATATTGATTGGATTAGTTAATTCATTCTTTCATCTGATAAACATCTGAGTGCATATTATGTGGCAGGCATTGGGTTAGAAATAGGACAAACAGTGAAATGAAAATTTGTCCTCACCTTGAGACTGCTAATTGTCTATGGCAGGAGTCAGCAAATTTTTCTGTAAAGAGCCAGAGAGTAAATATTTTAGGCTTTATGGGACATTAAAGATCCTATTGCATATTCCTCTTTTTTGAACCAATTCTGTAAAAAATGCCAAAACCATTCTTGAAGGCTATACAAAAAGAGGTCATGGATCAGATTTCGCACATAAGCCCTAGTCTGCTGGCTCCTCATGTGTGCAAGAAAAAATTTTTAAAAACTTCCAATTACCATACATGCATTTTTAAAAAAGATTTTATTTATTTATTTGACAGATAGAGATCACAAGTAGGCAGAGAGGCAGGCAGAGAGAGAGGAGGAAGCAGACTCCCTGCTAGCAGAGAGCCCGATGTGGGGCTCGATTTCAGGACCCTGGAATCATGACTTGAGCCCAAGGCAGAGGCTTTAACCCACTGAGCCACCCAGCGCCCCCAATACATGCATTATAATTGAAGTTGTGTTTTGTGAACTTGGGGAGGAGATGCAGAAAAGCATTGCCTGACTCTGATTGGGGAATCGGGGCTTTCTGAAAGCGGCAACATCAATTTGGGACCTGAAGGATGAATAGGAGTTAGGGTAAAAGGAGGTGAGTGGTATTCTAAGCAGAGGGAGCTGCCTATATAGAAACACCAAAGCTTGAAGGAGTTTGGTTTGCTTTAGAAACTATAGAAGGGAATAATGAGGCTTGCAGAGGTTAAGCAGTTTGCTCAAGGTCACACAACTAGTAAGTGATGGAACCTAATCTATTAGCCCAACTGTATCTGATGCTAAACCCATGCTTTTAGCTACCGTAGTGTACTCTTGCCCTGGTATGGAAAATATGCCTCAGGTCCCTTCCTAATATTTCCAAACCAGCAGCTCTGTCTGGCTCACTTCTGATTCCCCTGGGGGTGAAAATGTCAAAGTTCCAAAAGGATTTATTATAGGTCTTAAAAATAAGACAGTTTGTCAATAATGTCAGGTTGTCTTGATTAGAACCCTAGTGCTCCCCTTTAAAAATAACACTTCCACCCAATCAAACCTAGTACATTGCTCAAATTCAGAGTTAGCTCATTTTATCCTAATGGGAATGTGTTTTTTTGTTTTGTTTTGTTTGTTTTTTTTTTTTTTTTTTTGGTAACTAAGCTGTAGCACAGCGATAATATAATTTCTTACCTTCTTGTTACATATTTAGTCATTTAGAAGGGATAGTACTATCTGGCTTGGACTACATATGGTGACTGGTACAAATACTGCTCCTACCCCCATTGCTCACATGGATGACCTTGGACAAGTGAATTTTCTGAGCACAGATTAAATCTGTCAATTTTGTGTTAATTGCTTGGTGGGTTTTTATTGAGGTAGCCATGCAGCAACTATTCTCTGACAATGCTCACCTTAGAGCCTCCCATGTCACCCTAGAGTCAGCAATAATAGGGATTGGAACCAGGAGGAATGACAATGGTTACGGCTCAGCCTTGCTGTTGTGGGCATTTCAGTGGTCAGTGGTTCTTAACCAGGGCTATGCTTTATTACCTAGGGAGCTCTTCTATAATACAGATCTTCTGCATGGCTGAGAACTGAGAATGTGTATTTTTTAAAGATTTATTTATTTATTTGAGAGAGAGAGAGAGAGAGAGGTGGAGCATGAGCGGGTGGGGGGTAGAGGGAGACAGAGAGGGAAAGGGGAAGCAGACTCCCTACTGAGCAGGGAGCCCAACTCATTTGGGGCTCAATCTTGTGACCTGAGATCATGATCTGAGCCAAAACCAAGAGTGGGATGCTGAACTGACTGAGCCACCCAGGCGCCCTGAGAATATGTATTTTTAACAAGTTCCTCAGGTTAAGAACCACTGTCCTGGGGGAAAAGACAAGTAGTTGCCTAATGAACTGACTGTACTAAAACTTTATCAGACACCTTGGTCTATACATAGAAAATCTGATTATTTTTTTAAAAGATTTTATTTGTTTATTTGAGAAAGAGTAAGGAAGAAAGAGAGCAAAAGCAGGGGCAGAGGAAGAGGGACAAGCAGACTCTCCACTGAGCAGGGATCTTGATGCAGGGCTTGATCCTAGGACCCTGGGATCATGACCTGATCTGAAGGCAGATGCTTAACTGACTTAGCCACCTAGGTGCCCCCCAATCTGCTTATTTTTTACAGAAATAGAAAAAAAATCTTAAAATTCACATAGAACCACAAAATACCATGACTAGCCCAAACAATCTTGAGAAACAAGAACAAAGCAGGATGTATCACTCTTCCTGATTTCAAACTATATTACAAAGCTATAGTAATTAAAACAGTACAGTACTGTCATAAGAACAGACACATAGACCAATGGAACGTAACCAAGAGCTTAGAAATAAATCCATATATATATGGTTAACTTATATTTGATGTGGGACCCAAGAATACTCAATGGAGGAAAGATACCCTCTTCAATAAATGGGGTTGGGAAAATAAAATTCACACACAAAAGAATAAAATGTCCATATACCATTCACAAAAAGTAACTTGAAATGGACTAAACACTTAAATGTAAGACCTGAAAACTCTAGAAGAAAACATAAAAATCGCCTTGACACTGTCTTGGCAAAGTCTTTTTGGATATGACACAAAATGCCCAAGAAACAAAATAAAAGCAGAAATAAACAAGTGGGACAACATCAAACTAAAAAGCTTCTGCACAGAAAAAGAAATGACTAACAGAATGGAAAGGCAACCTACAGGATAGGAGAAAATATTTTGCAGACTGTGTATCTTATAGGGGGTTAATATTGGAAATATATACATAGCTTACACAACTCATGGGAAAAACAAACAAGTAATCCAATTAAAAATGGGCAAAGGACCCGAAGAGACATTTTTCCACAGAAGATATAGAAATGACCAACAGACATATGAAAATGTGCTCCACATCACTCATCATCAGGGAAATGCAAATCAAAACAATAATGAGCTATCACCCCGCACCTATTAGAATGGCCATTATCAAAAGGACAAGAGAAAAGTTCTAGTGAGGACGTGGAGACAAGGAAACCCTCTTGCACTTTTGGTGGGAATCTAAACTGTGCAGCCTCCACAGAAAACAGTACAGCAAGTTCCTTCAAAAACTAAAGATACAAGTACCATATGATTCAGCAATCCCATTTCTGGGTATATATTCAAACAAAAAGAAATTACTATATTGATTTGCACCCCCAGGTTTTTTTGCATCAATATTTACAACAATAAAGACATGAAAATGACATAAGTGTTGACAGATGAATGGATATCTATATCTATATATGAAATGGAATATTGTTCAGCCATAAAAAGGAGAGAATCTTGCCATTTGCAAAACCATAATGGCCTTCAGGCCATTATACTAAGTGAAATTAATCAGAGAAAGACAAATACTGTATTATATCACTTATATGTAGAATCTTTAAAAAAATGAAATCATGGAAACATAGATGGGTGGCTGTGAATATGGGTCAGTGAGGCAAGTAAGTGAAAGTGGTCAAAGGGCACAAATTTCTAGTTAGAATATGAATTAGTCCTGGGGATGTAATGTACAGCGTGGTGACTATAATGAGCAACACTGTATGTATATACTTAAAAGCTGCTAAGAGTGCATCTTAAAAGTTCTCACCAGGAAACTATGTGAGGTCATAACTACATAAAGTAACGGACATGTTAACTAACCTTATAGTGGTGATCATTTTGCAATATATATACCTATCAAGTCATCATGTTGTACACCTTAAACTTACACATGTTATATGTCAATTATATCTTAATGAAGCTAGAAAAGAAGAGAAAATTCTGCTTAAGAAAGGAGTATATGGAAGCTTACTGTTGTAATGTTTCAGTATCCTGTATCATGGGCTTTTGGTACTAAATCAGGTGGATGCCATCCCAGCAATGAGTATGATGCTCTTGAGTGCTGTACTCCAGAAGAAATGAGATGAATAGCATAGTGAGAGCTCAGGTTGTAATAAAAGCAAGTTTATGTATTTTAATAAGTTGAAGACGGCAGACAGATGACATGCATATGTTGCCTGTACATCCCAAAGCAACAAAGGAATGCAAAATATGTAATTTCATGATGATGACGAGAATGGGTGAAAAAGGCCATCAGTGGATAAAAGATGGATGAATGCTGGAAAACAGATGGAGGAGTGGTGACAGATGAAGCCACAGCTTAGGATACTTGCAAAGTGGTGGGACGGTGAAAGAGAAAGGTTTTCTTTCCTGCATAAATGCTGGGTTTGAAGAAGAGAATGAGTGAGGTGTGAAGCAGCAGCGGGAAGAATGAATTAAGTCATTTTTTAAAATAGAGCTGATTTCCCCTATCCCCTCCCCACTCTGGTGAACAGAATGCCTTCCTCCATGACCTTCCAAAGATGGGAATATTATTCTTTAAAGATATTGGGAGGTCCAAGAGAAAAGTATTCAACACTATTCAACATTTTCTGCACTTAGGAATCCTCCCAACAAAATAGTTAGCTCTGTATTCATGTATATGAAGCTTTCAATCACTTTTTCATTGCCTCTTTTCTCCCATGTGAACAACAACAACAACAAAAATCAATGACCACCAGATATTTGAGGAAAGCTTTCAAAGTTAAATTTGATAAACAAATAGGAAAAAAATACAGGATCCTTGAGAGAGAGAGAAAAAAAAACAAAGAGAGGCAAACACTCTAATTAGTATACTGAGAGAGTTTCAAGAAAATATTTCGTTTATGTAAGAGGGATAGGATATTTGAAAATAAATGATCAGAGAAAAGGAAAGTTCTTTTGAAATAAAAATATAATTTCTGAGATAAAATTCAAGGGAAGAGCTGGAAGATAGAGTTGAGGAAATATTAAAGAAAGTAACACAAAAAAGGCTAAAAAAGGTAAAATGAGCTAGGAAAAAAATGATCCATAGAGGGTAAACCTGGGAGATCCAACATTTGACTAAAAGGAATTCAATAGAGAATAAAACAGAATGATCAAAGAAATGAAACAAGAGATTTTTTTTCAGAGTATATTTTTGTGGAATTTCAGAATGCAAAGTGTAGAGACATTCTCAAAGCTTTCACAGAGAAAAACAGGTAACCTAGGAAGAAATGAGAATGATATTGACATAGGATTTCTTTTTTAAAAAAAAATTATTTATTTAGTTTGGAGAAAGAGTGCAAGTTGGGGAGGACCATAGAGGGAGGGAGAAGAAGAGTGAAAGAATCCCAAGTTTGCTGAACACCAACTTTGGAATCTGGAACCAAACGTGGGACTCAATCTCTCTTCCCAGAGATCATGACCTGAGGTGAAACCAAGAATTGAATGCTCAACTGACTGATACACCCAGTCCCCCTGACATAGGATTTCTTATCAGAAATTTCACAGATGAGACAACGTAGGCACAAAGCCTTCAAATTCTAAAGAAAATGACTTTCGGGGTGCCTGCCTGGCTCAGTCGGGAGAGCATATGACTCTTGATCTCAGGGTTGTGAGTTCAAGCCCCACATTGGATGTAGTGATTACTTAAAAATAAAATCTTTAAAAAAAAGAAAATGATTTTCTTCAGCACAGCATGCTATAACCAGTTAAATTATCAGTCAAGTGTGAGTAGAATAAAAGCATTTTCAGATACAGAAGTCTTCTGGAATTAATCTGCAGCAAATACTTTCAAAGGAAATTGAGGATTTAGTCCAGGAAAAAAGAGGAAATAAACAAAGAGGGAGGAAGACATCAACTCTTGAAGAGTGGCTCTGACCCAGGAAGCAACAAAGTTCCAGGACGGTAGCTGTGAAGTAAGCCTAGAGAGAAAATGGCCCACAGTGGAGTCTGTAGTTGAAGGCCTGTACGAAGGAAGTTTCCAGAAAAATGTTTCCATTCATTGGTTGTGATGGAGACTTTGAAAAGAAATCAACAACCAAACTGAAAATGTAATACAGGCAGTTAAAATAAGGTGGGGAAAAAAAGCTACTAGAAACTCCCGGAAAAAATAAAAAAGCTCGATAAGAAAGGAAATATAACCTAGTTCTCGGCCCTGAGGTAAATGCTATGTACATAGTCACGATAAAGTACACACTGATGACTGATTTTAAATTTCAGATTAACCTACAGACAAAGCACAGACTTTTTTTAAAAGATTTTATTTATTTATTTGTCAGAGAGAGCGGGAGCAAGCACAGGCAGACAGAGTGGCAGGCAGAGGCAGAGGGAGAAGCAGGCTCCCTGCTGAGCAAGGAGCCTGATGTGGGACTCGATCCCAGGACGCTGGGATCATGACCTGAGCCAAAGGCAGCCGCTTAACCAACTGAGCCACCCAGGCGTCCCAAGCACAGACTTTTTATCTTTCAGAACTGGGATGATGGTTTAAGAAAGATTGCTCAAGCATGGACAATAAGTGCAAATTTGAACACAACACCTGTTTAGCAAAATCATATGAATGTCATCCAGCTTTTCAATATGTTGGAGAAAATATCTGGTTACATGGATTTAGCATATGTGCGCTGACATTCTCACAATATTTTATTTTATTTTTTTAAAGTAGGCTCCACTCCCAGTGTGGAGCCCAACATGGGACTTGAACTCACAGCCTTGAGATCAGGACCTGAGTCAAGATCAAGAGTCGCATGCTTCACCAGCTGAGCCACCGAGGCTCCCCCTCATAATATTTTAAACATTTTCATTATTATCATATTTGTTATGGTGATCTGTGATCAGTGATCTTTGATGTTACTGTTATAACTGGTTTGGGCTACCCTGAACTGTGCCCATTTAAGACAGGGAACTTAACTGATAAATGTTGTGTGTGTGTTCTAACTGCTCCACTGACTGGCTGTTCCCCAGTCTCTGTCTCCTTGGGCCTCTCTATTCTCTGAGACACAACAATATTATAATTAAGTCAACTGATAACACTACAGTGGCCTCTAAGTGTCCAACTGAAAGGAAGAGTCAATCGATGCAACAAATTATATTGTTGTCTTATTTTAGGAAATTGCCATGGTCATCCCAACCTTTAGCAGCCACCGCCTTGATCAGTCAGCAGCTTCAGCATCGAGGAAAGACCCTCCACCAGCAAAATGACGATGACTCCCTGAAAGTGTCAATGATGGGACGCCTGGGTGGCTCAGTCGGTTAAACATCTGACTTGATGTTGGCTCAGGTCCTGATCTCAGGGTCATGAGCTTGAGACCCACATCGGCTCCACACTGGGCACAGAGCCTGCTTAAGATTCTCCTTCTCCCTCTTCCCCTCCCCCCCACACTCTCCTTCCCTTCTCTTAAAAAAGGAAAAAAAGAAAAGGAAAGAAAACTCCAATGATGGTTAGCACTTATTAGCACCAAGGTATTTTTAAAATTAAGGTATGTACATTTTTTCTAGATATAATGCTATTGCACACTTGTTAGACAATGGTATACCTTAAATATAACTTTCATATGCACTGGGAAGCCAAAAATTTATCTGACTCTCTTTATTATGCCATTTGCTTTCTTGCCATGGCCTGGAACTGAACTTGCAATATCTCTGAGAGATGCTTGTAACAGACAAAAACATTAGGAAGGTAAAAGGAAGAGAACGGAAGACACATATAATAAAGACATTGCACCCATAATATGTAAGATTCAAAGCAACTGATAGAGGAATCAAAATAATTATTTAACTCTATTATATGAATGGGGGATGAAAGAGAATGATATAAATGAGACGGGGTGGTAGAGGCATTTTATGTAGGGGTAGGAAGAGGTAACTACAAAACAGCAGAATGGGTAAACGAGGTTATCCTGGAGGGCACGATTATGGGATGCGGCATGGTGAACCAGAAGCCTGTTGCTTTGCATCAAAGACCCTCCTGTCTTCTCTTAGGTTTTAGCCCCGTTTGTGTATTAGCTTGATAAATACCTTTTAGGTATGTAAGAAATTACACTATCTTTTTTCAGGTTTTTGTTTAGTGAAAATGGTCACTCATCATGGAGAGTGGGATTTAGATCAGGGAAAAAAACCAATTAACAAGCATCTATGGAACAATTATGATGGGCGCAGTACCCTGCTAGGTGCTGGAAGGAGCTCTAAGAATACTGAAGACACAGTCTCTGTCCAGAAGAAACTTCTAGTCTGGTGGGGCAAAACAAATCAGTTCCTAAAACAATCAGGGAATGACAATACATAGTAAAATGCTGAATTGTTACAATGCTAAATTATATGCCCACTAGTATGGCAAGGGGAAGATGAAAGTAGTTTTGACTGAAATTAGTGAAGGCTTCAGGTAGTACTGGGGCTTGTTTCTGGCCTTAAATAATAGAAAAGATAGCAATCAATCTAGAAGAGAAGGGTCTTAGAGGAGGCCATATGAACAATGGCTCGTAGCAGATATTTTTTGTCCTGCTTGGTTATGTATTATTAGGTAGAAATTTTTATCCTTTCTAATATCACTAAAAAGCTCTTTCTCTTTAAATCTCCCTAATACAACAACTTTCTCTGAGTGGATTATTTTTTTCTTGCTGACAGGGCAGTAAATTTTCTGTCGCTTTGCAGAATGGGAAGTGCCATTTGCTAAATAAGCTCTTCTCTATTCTGTCCTCCTTTGGTGCCAAATCTTAATAAAGACAGATGGGTTTCCCCCATCGTGCTGCTGCTTCCCATCTCAGGCTGATGAATATGAGACTGAGAGCCTGACCCCATCATTGTCAAGCAATATAAAAAGCTCTGTCTTTATTTATTGCCATACTTTAATTACTGGGAGGAAAGCATCAATTAAGAAACAAAGGATTTGAAATCGTTTCCACAAAACCAGGATGTCTGAGCAAATGAAAACCTTTTTTCTTTTCCGTTTTCTCTTCTTTGGTGGGGGAGAGTGAAGGTGGTGGGGTGATTAGAGTTGTTTCGGTTAAACTTAATAGGAGCTAATGGCAGAATATTCCGTGAAGCCTGAAAATATAAAAAAACCATGTTGTTCTAGGGCTATTAGTTCAAATATTTGGGTTCAATTCAGTGGATATTTCCGCCGAGTTATTAGAGTTCACTGGTCATCCTGGAAGCCTTTCCATTGATATAGCTGGAGTCAGTACATCAGACTTGAGAGTGGTTTCCCAGTAGGAGCCCTGGAGAGAAGTTTTATAATACAGTCATTGGCTTCCTGAGCTCTTTGGGAGATTTTATCTGTTCTCCATGTGTTGTGATGCAATGTGGGAACACCAGGAGCACTCCTTGCCTTCAATTCACCCGAAACACTTCCCCTCTTCTTTCTACTGCCTTAAATCTATGCCATCCATTCATTCCTTGGTGGTAGTATTTCAAATCTCTAGAGACCGTCAGCTAAATTGCATCTGCCCCTCAGGTCAGACTTTTATGGCTCCACTCAGCTTCTAAGCCTTCAATGTGAATGAGTTAATTTGACTGTGTATCTGTGTGTAATGGCTTTTTTCAGGATAACATAGATGCTTTTTTTCCCCTTCTGCTTAAATTTTTAACTATTAAATCTCTCCTGTAATTTTCATGCATGAAGTCTGTCCTATATATAAGAAAAGTATGTATAACATATGCATAGTGTTTAAGTAATAATAATAAAATGAGCATCCGTCCACCCAGTGTCCAGCCTAAGAAATAGGATATAACCAAAATCTTTGAAGTACCTTGGGTACTCCTTCCTCCTTTCCAGCATTAACCATGATTCCGAATTTTGTGTTTGCCATCCCCTTGCTCCTCTTTATGTATCTCTAAACAATGTTATTTGGGTTGTATGCATGTTTTGGATCTTTACATACATAGGCTCATGCTGGGTATATTTTTCTGAAGCTTTTTTTTTTTTTTTGCTCAATATAATGTTTGTGAGATTCACCCACATTGAATCGTTTTACTGCTTAAGTGTTTTTTTAAAAAATATTTTATTTATTTATTTGACAGCCAGAGATCACAAGTAGGCAGAGAGAGAGGAGGAAGCAGGCTCCCCGCCAAGCAGAGAGCTGGATGTGGGGCTTGATCCCAGGACCCTGGGATCATGACCTGAGCCGAAGGCAGAGGCTTTAACCCACTGAGCCACCCAGGTGCCCCTTAAGTGTTTTTTTTAATAGATACACCAGCATGTATCCATTCTACTGTCAAATTGCTTACTTTGGATGAAAAACTTTTTTTGTAAGACAATAAATTGTCCTGATTTTATATTTATATATCGCTTAAGATTAGAGAATCTTAATATTAAGATTAATAGATTAATTAATTAATTAATTAAGATTAATCTTAAGATATTAAGATTAGAGAATCTTAAGCGATATATAAATATAAAAAGTGTAAGTCCTCTCCACTCTTCCCCCTCACCTTTAAAGAACTAACCACTGTTAACGCTTTATTTAGTTTCTCTATCTCTTCAGTTTTTCTATTCATGTGTGAATATGTGTCTCTGTGTATATACACATATAAGGACTGCGATTACACACACATTGTTCTGCAGTTTGTTTTCATTTGACCATGTACTGTGGACAGCCTTCCATGTCATTAGTTACATATTTACCTTGTTCTTTTTTCCCTAAGATGTATTTATTTATTTGAGAAAGAGAGAGAGAGAGCACACGCATGGTGGTGAGGCAGAGGGAGAAGGAGAGAGAGACTCTCAAGCAGGCTCTGTGTCCAGCAGGAACCCGATGTGGGGCTTGATCTCATGACACATGAGATTATGGCCTCAGCCGAAACAAAGAGTCAGACATTTAACCAATTGAGCTACTCTGGCGCCCTTCACCTTGTTCTTTTAAAATCTTTTATCCCTTAGTATGTAACTTAAATTATTTAGCCAATATCTTATTGATGAATACTGGGGTATGTCAAAAGTTTTGCTGTTATAACAACACTGCAATGATTGTCATTATGTGTACATATCTGGGCACAGAGAAGATGAATGGTTCAGTTGGAGAAATTTAAACTTAAATATTTTATTGATACAGCTAATTGCCTTCCAAAAGGAGTCCCCAATTTACACTCCCACAAATACTGTATTAGTACAACCCTTCTCTACACACTACCTCTGGTGATGGCCAGGAGGTAATAATGATTGTCTCTTCTGATTATAAAAGACTAGATTTCATTTGTAGATAAAGTTGGAAAAGTGAGAAGAGCATTAAGAAAAAGTGAAGCTCTCCTGTATGCCTTTAAGTCAAGAAGAACCACCATTACCTACTTGGTGTAGTTAATTTCTACTCTTCCTTCCTTTCTTACATTGATAACCTTTTACATTCAAGAGAAATATGTCCTGAGACATTGACAACTCACCGAAAGTCTTGAATTCCTCTATGACATATTTCACTCCCAAAGCACAATTTTTGCAGTGACTGTAGTCCACTTACTGGAATAGTATTCTAATCACTTTCATCAATTTTCATATATATCATACAGTGAGCTTGTTCCTATCAAAGTTCTACACCACCATCAAATTTAAACAGCTCTACTACACCATTACCTATTTAAAATTTTAATTTCCTGGCTCAGCATTATCTTACATGGTTTTAGTCTTTCCTCACTAGCAATTGGATTAGGCTTTTCTTTTTAGGCCACCTTAAAGAAATTGAAAGCAATGTCTGTTGGCTTTCATTCTATTATTCTTCTCATTCTATTCATTTCTCTTTGAGTGCTTATGTGTTTTGGTATAATAGGACACTGTAATTCTATATTATTCCAGACTGCCCTATTCTTTCATGTACTAGGATACATTTTTCAAAATGCTTAGGCCTGAGGAGGTAATGGCTATTAATTACCTGTCTGAATGTATGGATCATCCTTGTGTGATCCAGTAGAAAACTGAATTTTTAAGAGGATTTTATTTATTTATCTGAGAGAAAGAGAGAGTATGAGTGGGGTGGGGGAAGGTGTGAGTGAGGTGGGGTGGATAGGGAGGGCTGAGAGAGAGAAGGAGAAGGAGAATCAGACTTCCTGCTGAACAGGGAGCCCAACATGAGGCTCCATCCCAGGACCCTAAGATCATGACCTGAGTAGAAGTCAGTTGCTTAACTGATTGAGCCACCCAGGCACCCCTTTATAACCCTATTAATGGCTGAAGTAGCTCAAGGTGCTTTGATAAACAAACACCGGAATTTAGCTTTCTAATACCTCTAGGATATAAGGGAGCCTGCTTCTCTCCTCCCTCTCCCTCTGCCTGCCTCTCCGAGCCCTGCTTGTTCTTTCTCTCTGTGTCAAATAAATAAATAAAAATCTATTAAAAAATAAAAAATAAAAGGGTCATAAAAATATGAAGTACTGGGGCACTTGGGTGGCTCAGTGGGTTAAAGCCTCTGCCTTCGGCTCGGGTCATGATCCCAGGATCCTGGGATCGAGCCCCGCATCGGGCTCTCTGCTAGGCAGGGAGCCTGCTTCCCTTCCTCTCTCTCTCTGCCTCTCTCTCTGCCTACTTGTGATCTCTCTCTCTGTCAAATAAATAAATAGATAAAATCTTAAAAACAAAAATGAAGTACTTGTCCCAGTAATCCACAGATGTCTTCTTGGCTCCTTTGCAGATGCTGGATTATATTAGCATCTCTTAATTAATGTTGAGCAAACAAGGTTTCCGTAGGCCTTTTTTTTTTTTTAAGATTTTATTTATTTATCTGTCAGAGAGAGAGCGCGAGCGAGAGCAAGCACAGGCAGACAGAGAGGCAGGCAGAGGCAGAGGGAGAAGCAGGCTCCCTGCCGAGCAAGGAGCCCGATGTGGGACTTGATCCCAGGATGCTGGGATCATGACCTGAGCCGAAGGCAGCCGCTTAACCAACTGAGCCACCCAGGCGTCCCTCCGTAGGCCCTTTTAATAGGTACATGTACGGTGTCTTCTGCCATCTGAGATAGTGCATTTCCGAGGTAAGATTCTCAATATTGTTCGCCTCATGCTTTCAGTCAGGTGGCAATTAAGGAAGTGGGAACATGTGCCTTCCAGGACCTTGCGCTCATCTGTCACTTTTAAAATAGTTTCAAGGCGATTTGTTAGGTAGCGCTGGCTGAATGATTTGTTTTCTTGTGATAATTGCCAATGCAGTTCCTGTAAGGCCTGAAGGGGGAGAGGGAGAAGATTAGGGGAAAACATTCTGGGCTTATTTATTCCTTATTGTCTTCTTAGATCAGGTCTTTGGGACTTCTTGGCTTCAGAATACCACAAAAGAATAGCAACGGATCAGCCACACTGTTGTGACATAATCAAAGACCGAGAAGCTGCCTTTGAGCTTACCTATTTGACAGAGGCGGAACTGTGGAAAAGCCTGGCTGAGTCCCAAGCCATCAGGTAGTCTTCACAGGAAGTGGTCATGTTCCCCACCGGAAGTAGTCAGGTTCTCCATGGAAGGAGGCCAGGTGGTGTAGTAGAAGCCAAGATTTAGAGACTCTGAATTGAAGTCCTGTTCCTGCTGAGTGGCTATGAAACCTTAGCTTTTTCATCTGTCAGATGTGCTTAATGGTATCTGTTCTACTCGGAGGGCCAGTGTAAGATAGTTGTCAAGAGCGCAGGCCACAGAACCAAAGTGCTTAGTTAGGTTGGTATCTTGGCTTATTTGTCATTTCTTTGCTGTGTGGTCTTGGGCAAATAACTTAACTCTCCCAACCATACTTTGTTAATCAGTCAAAGGGGTTAATCATGGCACTGGTATTTAAAGGTTGTTGGAGGATTGTTATGAGGGAATTCATGCGAAGTGCTTAGAGCTATATCCCATGCATTTTGCCATTGACAGCTACCAGATGTCATCTGCTGTCATATATGATGCTTAAAATCATAGGCTCAAGGCCTAGTTGCCATCCAAATTCTGGCTCTGCCAATAAAAAACCTTGCAAAGTTACTTAACCACTCTGTGTCTTGGTATTTCCGTCTGTAACATGGGGAGAGTAATGATATGACCTTCAAGGGTTATTGCAAGGATTACATGAAACCTTCCATGTGAAGGGCTTCAAGCAGTACCTGACACATAGCCAGTGTTCAGTAATTAAATATTCTTATTTTTATCCAAGAGTGTTGAGGTAGGCCATGGTTATATCCCCTACCCTCTGGTGTTAGCCATCTTCTAAGGCCTAGAATCTTTATCATTGTTTTATCTTTATCAAAAGCTGCTTTCAAGCCCTTTGAAAATGCTACCTAAAAGTTTAGTTGCCCTTGAGTCTTCACAATTTAGCTGGAACTAAAGAACATTTCAAATCTCAGATTGAAGCTGATAGGGCCTACTTAGTATTTAGTATTCCATAGTTATTGTGAGAAAAACATGAGCTGTGCATACATGAAAAAAACCCAAAAATACTGTGCGCCAATGGAAGGGAGTGCCTGTTACCCTTCAGCTTTTGTTGACCACTCAGAAGCACAGATTGAGGGCATTACTAAATGAATGCTTTCTGGGTGCCAGGCCCTACATTATCTCAGTTATGCATTCCACAAATCCTATGCAGTAAGCATTAACTCCATTTTACTGCTTAAAAAATAGTATGTCCTTCAAAAACTTTAAGTGCTTTATCCCAGATTCACATAGTTCCTAAGGGATGGAGCCAGGATTTAAGCCTAGGTTTATCTAATTTCAAATCCCCTGCCCTTTCTAACTCTACAATGTTTACAAAGTGTTCTCAGAACACAGTGTCACTGAGGACAAATCACTTTGGGGATTCAGAGATTTGTCTGGTAGCCTGGCTGAAGAAGCAAAGACTGCTGAACATTTTTCTGATTCCTGCACCTCCCTGGCTAATCTCTTGCCCTATCCAGCCAAGAGGACTGCAGGGGCAAAAACCCTGATATGCATTTTGAAATGCATGTTCCCAGAGTTCAAACTGGGCTCAGACTATAGACTAAACTGTGATTCAAAGTGCTGACTTTAGAAGTTTGGTATTTGCATGAACGTGTCTGCAATAATGAAAGCAGAAAGGCCAGCTGATGAGTGGGTAAGATGGTTCCTCCCTTGAATATACCACTAGGCTAGAATAAGAGCCAGATCAGCATTGTGCTCCTCCCAACATCTGTGGGTTGGAAATATGCGGCTACTCATCGAACTTCACCACTAGATCGAAGTTCTAGTTCACTGAGACTAGATCGAAGTTGATGGTGAAGCTGGCTGATAGATAGGGACAGTTATGCTTTGTTCATTTTTTAAAAAATTCTTTTCCATGGAGACAGCAAGAACAGATGTTGAGGAATAGGTAATAGACACAGACATAAATTTTAGTGGTGTTTGGCTCATGGTTTCCAAAGAGTACTCTGGAGACTTTCCAGAATACTCTGCAGGTTGGATTTTAGGGGTGCATCTTAAAAAGGATTTGCTGAGCTTGCCCTACAAATACTCCTCTGGATGGAGCACAAGATGGTCCTTTGTTAAATATAATACTGGTTCACAGCAGATTATGTCTTGAGAGAACTTTATGACTCTGTTTCAATGCAGGCTTCATTGGTGGTCAATAAAAGAAAGAATGACTGTTTATTTTCTCCCCAAATAATACCACGGGATGACGACCACTTTGAATGAAGAGCCATGGGGACCAAGAGATTCCATATCACGAGCAAAGATGAACTAACCTCAGCTCCCAGATCATAAGTTGCTCACAATTTAGTGGAAGAGAAAAACATGTCAATACACTTAATACAAGGTATAATAAAGTGCATGCCAGGCAGAATTACCAGCACTAACTAAAGAGACTTGAAAGTATGGAGGAAGGTTAAATTAGTTCTGCCTAAGGAGATTAGGGATGGCTTCGCAGAAGCATTAGCGCTTGGCTGAGCCGTGCAATATGAGTTGAGATTTCATAAAGAAGATGCAGGAAAGGATATTTCAGGCTGAGGAAATCCTGTGATCAAAGGCAGAAACAGGTAAAGGTAAACAACATGTTTTGTTTCCTTCCTTTTGACTATAGCAAGTTGTATGGCTGTGTAGTCCGAGCACATAGTGCGTGTAGCCATCTCTGGAAGCTGGTCAGTCTGAGTCTGAAAGTGGGAGCCAAGCAATGAACTGCAGTGACATTCATCACTCTGTTCCTGGACTTGACTTTGGAGGCTAATGGGGAAGAATGTGATGAAGAGTTGGCAGCCCTTTTATTATGGACTGAAAGTTTGTGTCTCCCCCACATCCAAACTCATATGTTGAAATCCTAACTCCTGCAATGTAATGATACTAAGAGGTGGAGACTTTGAGAGCTAATGAGGTCATGTGGATAGAGTCCTCATGAATGTGCTGAGTCCCCTTGTAAGAACATGAGAGAGCTTCCTTCCTGACTCTGTTCTCCATCTTGGGAAAGTACAATGAAAAGTTGTAATTTGATACAGCAGCCCAAGCTGACTAAGACACTTCCTATTCCTAGAACTGGTTCTCACACTTGGAAAAGCTGAGGATTGAGGAGCCAGCAGCCATCCTACAGAACACGGTGGAGTTTTGCTGATAGCCAACTCTTTTTTTTTGTAAACCAACTCTTGCTCATACAGCAAATCATTAGTAAACAGCATATATAAATAGCTCTATAATGACATTTTGTCTCTTTATTTCAAACTCTTTCCTTACCTGACTTCTCTGTAACTTCTTTTAAAAAAGGTGTTTGTTTCCCTTTTTTTATACTGCACCCTCCTACCCCTTTCAAGTGGTGGCTCAGAGAGGAAACAAGGATTCTGGAAACCCACAAAGTGGATATGATGGCTTGATGATGCATTCAAGGGGATAAGGTGTAGCATCAATATGTACCTGTGTCAGACCAGAACCATGGCCCAGTAGTGTATCTCTGAGAACCTTCAAGAGACTTTAGAAAACACGATCGTACTACTCGTACATGACTTGTTTGCAAGATCCTTTAAATGTAGATTATTGGTATAAAAATTGATTTTAGATTTGTTACTAAAGCTAAAGTGTTCCTTTAGAAGGACTGGCTGCTTTCGTTAGTGCCAACCATTAATACTTAGGTGTTACAAAGTATGTCGTTTATGAAGAATTTAAATGAAGGGGCTACTTATTTATAGCAGTATAGTAGTAGTTTGGAGGAAAGTCTATGGCAAATTTGTATACATTGTTTTTCTTTTTTCAAAAAGATTTTATTTTTAAGTAATCTCTACACCCAATGTGGGGCTTGAATTTAACAGCCTTGAGATCAAGAGTCTCCAGTTCTATTGATTGAGCCAGCCAGCCTCCCCTACATGTTGTTTTTCAAACATGCAAATATAATTGGAAAGAATATGACCAAAAGAGCAATGAATAAGAGTTTAGACAATTTCCCCTGAAAACAGTCACAGTGGAATCCTATATTACTCAGGGGGCAGGTTTTTAAATTCAGTAGATAGAAAAAAATCAGTGAAAAAGACTACTAATTGCCTATCCAATATCTACTTTCCCTTTCCTCCTTAGTTATAGGGATTTTTCCTGGACGGTAATGTGCTTCTTAAAAACTGGATTTCTGAACTTCCATTTCACCTAGGGATGGCTAATGAGATCAGTGTGGACCTTATTAGGAGGAACTTGCAGGAAAGCTATTTAAAATTGGACAGATTGTTGATGAATGCTCCTACGACCCTTTACTTCTCATACTTCCTGCCTGGATGTGGATTGCTGCCTGGAACTTTAGTAGCCATTTTGAACCATGAAGTAACCTTTAGGAAAGAAGTTGGCACTAAGGATGGTGGAGCAGAAAGAGAGAGGAGTCTGAGTCTCTGAGGATACTTGAGACCTTTATATCTTCTCTGCACTGCCTATCTCTAGACTACCTCCAAATGAGGAGGTAATTTCTTGTATTTAAAATGCTGTAGTTGAGTCTCTGTCATTAGAGGCTGTGTGTGCTTACTGTGAAATTGTGTATAATCAAAATTACCTTCAAAAATAACCTGGGAAGGTGCCATGTTCAAGACCAACATATCTTCCAACAAGCCTGTTTACCTCCAGCACTAGAACACGTTACCATATCTACAGCAGAGCACTGGATTTACACATAACATTGTGAGATTGTCACACTATAAAAGTCACATGATATTCGAAAAGGCTTAAAGAAAGGAGAGTCACTTTTTTATGCCTTATGCCCTCTGGGTGCAGGATCATTGAAAGAGATGGGAGAGATTGTTTATTTAGCAAATAAAATAAAAGAGGAAGCCCAGTTAAATTTGAATATTAGATTATATAAATATGTCCCAGGTAATAGTTACACTATAAATTTTTTTGTTTATCTGAAATTCAAATGCAATTTGTTGTCCTGTATTTTATTTGATAACTTTAGATGGGGAAGAGAATTGCTAACAGTATTTAAATGATCATTCTTTTAATATTCCTACTATTTCTTTTTTCTTCTTTCCTTTTCCTATTATACAGTTGAATTTGTATAAGTTACA
Organism: Taxidea taxus jeffersonii; assembly: GCA_003697995.1. Taxonomy (NCBI): domain Eukaryota; kingdom Metazoa; phylum Chordata; class Mammalia; order Carnivora; family Mustelidae; genus Taxidea; species Taxidea taxus. The sequence goes on from RCUC01115830.1 coordinate 57,185, forward strand.
AAAGTATCTAAGGCTCATTAAATGAGAGAAAAGAAATGCAGAAGAATACAAACTGTATGATTCCTTTTTTTTTTACTTTATTTAAGCTTTATTTAAACATATGATGTAACCCCACCACCCTCACCCAACCCCTCTTCC